>ML358140.1:0-35258 GCA_005239505.1 Nicotiana paniculata | reverse complement strand
GTGTTAATGTAAGTGTATTTATTTTGTTTAACTTAGATTTTATTGTCTAACATACTATCTGATGTTTGAAATGTATCTTTTGGTTTGAATGTTATCAGCATGGTTTGCCTACAATCAGAAAGGTTTATACTGGCCCTTTAATTGATTCTACCCATGTTACTAGTGATATTGGATATAAGCCTTCTAAAGGTTTGAAATGAAAAGGGAAGGAAGCTGTGACTCAAAGAAAACTTCAAGTTCAAGCTTCAATGTCTAGAATCAAGACAAGGTCCCAATCTGCTGGAATACAAACAAGATCTAAAGTTATGGGAAAATCTCCCTCCAAGAAGACCACTGATATACTTGACTTTTTTTTTATTGAATTCGTGGGGCGACTATTTTTGTGGATACTGTTGGTGATACACAACTTTGTTTTATGAAGTTGTTTGTCATTTATATGTCTAGTTGTATATGAACATCATAATTTAACTCTATTGTTTGATGTTAAATTCTGACTTTCTTTGTCAAATTTCCAGCTATGTGTGATTGTTTTTATATAAAATGTTATTGGCGTCAATTCCATATGTTGACAAAATTTGACAAAGTAGTATCGAATAGAATCATATTTCTTTAGTTCTATTACATACTACCAGATAACCATCATTTGTACATGAGAAAAATCAGATTCCAAAGCAAACTGAAAAATAATTAAAACTTTAGTGTTCTTTCCCTCTTTGATAGTTTGATAGTCTTCTTCAACAACCCCTAAATAGCAATGTTTGCTTGCTCCGGAAATAGAGGTTCATACCACCGAAAAAATTGACAAGAATTTGTCTTTGGATAAAGACTACAACCAAAGAATCGTCGTCCAGAATTTGCAGTAGTCCATGAAACTTTTAAAGGAGCTGGCTT
The DNA here is from genome assembly GCA_005239505.1 of Nicotiana paniculata. Taxonomy (NCBI): domain Eukaryota; kingdom Viridiplantae; phylum Streptophyta; class Magnoliopsida; order Solanales; family Solanaceae; genus Nicotiana; species Nicotiana paniculata. Next base: position 34,367 of record ML358140.1, on the reverse strand, counting down.
GCCACATCTACAAAAAAAATTCATCTTCTTTTTTCCAAGTAAAAAAAATTGTTATTTGGGCAAAAACTAAGAGCCAAAAATGGCTATAATTGAATTTGGATGGCAAAGAAAGTGAGAACAAAGAAAAGGCTGAAGAATTAGAAAGAAGAAAATAAATAAGAGTGAGAATGGGGTTGTCACCGTTGGGGTCTTAATTTGGGGGAAAATGAATTTATTACCGTTAGGGGATGAGAAAGAGTTGGTATAGGGAAATGTTAAACTAATGTGGCAAAACAATTACTCCCCCACACGCACTCAACCATTTGAAACAACTTTCACTGCCATGTGGCAGGTTAGAGGGTAATAACATCCAGAAAAATAAGCGTAGGGGGGTAATTAAAATTAGGTATAGTTAATTAAGATAAGGTGTACGCTCACCAAAAAGTGTCAAGTTCGGGGGTGGGGGGTGTCACGCCCCGAACCTGGGCCTAGACGTAACACGACACTCGGTGCCTGACTACATGTGACCGAGCGAACCAATTGGCTAGCTGAATCAACATGTGATATCATAACATACTGAATGCGGAAGATAAACTAACACATGCTGATATACTAAAAGTCTGGATGACATAAATCAAAGTGCAAAAATACTAATACAATTCTGAAACATATTTGTAGCCAACATAACTTAATATGAAAAGCATGCGACTCTGTCTAACTATTACTCTAGTCTATGAACCCTCTAATGAAGTACTAAAAATATTGACTGTATAAAAATACTGAAGACTATAAGGTAATGATAATGCCTCGAAAGAATTGGGGATCACCAAATAGCTGGTACGAGAATCCTAGCGCTCTGAATCGTCAACCTATAAATCATTACCTGCGTCGTGAGATGCAGGCCCTGGGCAAAAAGGGACATCAGTACATTTGAATTGCACTGGTATGTAAAGCAATTGAAAGAAAGAATTATAAGTGCTGAAACTGAAACTAAGCTGATAACTGAGAATTCATAATTGATAACTGAAATGATAACTATTTAAACTGAAACTGAAATGATAACTGATAACTGAACTGATAACTAGTAATTGAACCCAACTAAGAAAGTAAGGATATGAATACTCCCTCTTCTAAATGATGAACAACCTGTTTATCTAAATAAGCTGCGGCCTTGGGCCCAACATATATGTGCACAAGCTATGGCCTCAGGCCCAAGTATACGTATATATACGGCCTCAGGCCCAAAATGCATAAAGCATAAACTACGGCCTCAGGCCCAAACATGCATAAAGCATATAAACTACAGCCTCAGGCCCAAATACATGTGTTAAATATTCAGGAACTGAGAATCATACTGAAATACATGATGCTGCAATACTGAACCATACTGAGTTACATGATACTTGAATGCTGAATAGAGCTAGACTGAGACATGTATTCGTGAACTGATTATGAAAGTTGAAACTTCAACTGTTTATGACATGCTGGGTAATCTAGACTGATACTCATGTGCATCAAACACAAGTCTATATTGATTACGCACTGAATTCACAACGTTCAGAATGGAAGTCATGAACGAGTTACGAAGCTAGAGAATAGAAGTTCTGCAACTATTCAAGGAATTAGGCTTAACTATATTTCTGAGGCAATTGGTAACGTGGTAAAATAAACATAGTGTAGGGAGGATCATTAACATTACCAAACATAAAGAGTTAGTCTCACATACCTTAAGTTCCTGATCTTGATCATAAGACAACATTCGCCAACCCTTTCAACTTTAATCTATATCAATACAAGTCAAAGTGATTCCAAATTAGCAACAATAGTCATGTTTTGGTCACTTAGGCATTTTATCAAACACTTGGTGGAATAAAGCTTCATTGCCCTTTTTAATGGTGTTTATACACCCAATAACTCATTCTCTTGCTCCTAGATTTATTCTAAAGTATCAAATGATTATAATCAACATTATTCTTCATCACCCATAAGGTAAACAACACCCTTAACCAATAATCATCAATCAACACACCAAACCTATTACCGCTCATTCTTTTCTATCAAACTCATCAACTCATATCTCATGAACTAGGGTCTATATTTATTAATGTTAGAATCAATTAGAGGGTGAAGACATTACCTCTTTGAAGTTCAATCCCCTTGAATTCGAGTTCTAGGGTTCCTTCTCTCAACAGTGATGAACCGATCGAGTATCTAATGATATGGAGGGTTTACCCATGTTAAAAAGATGTTGGGAAATTAAAATTAACTTAGAATCACCATTAGAACTTACCTTGGATGGTGGAGGAACCCTTAAGGAGTTAGGTTTTTGAGAGTTTCCCTTTCTAGAGAAAGTTTTTATGTTTTGGGGCTATGGGGGATGAAGTAGGGATTTAAAATGACTCTCTAAGTGCTCCCCCACGCACATGTAGGCATGGCCACACAAAATGGCAGGAACACTGCCACATGTGCGTGGCCGCGCTCGGGGCGCGCATATTGCACACTGTTCTATAAAATGCATATATTGTTTTGCACAGAGATCTGTTTGGGTTCCAAAATATATCGTTGGAAAGATATTTCAAAGGCCTACAAATGGCCTACAAATTTCACGTTTTGAGTTTTTCCAAATGCCTTACACAATTTTCACTAAACCTCCTACAAGACTGACCTTTTGCAAACTTTGTAGATTTTATCGAATCTTGTATACCTCACTCTTCGTCTTGATTCTAAAATAACTATTTCCACCTATACTCATACCAATAGAATTTCACATGTCTAAAATATAACCTTACTATTCCTTTAACTCATTCATACCTAAGCCGAATTTGCGGGGTATTATAGGGGGTCTTTACCTATTCTTCCAAAGGTTATCCATTTATATATGGAGTTCGAATTCCATACTTTTAGCTAATGCTGGAAGGAGATATCACGATCGACCATCTCATCACACTTCCCTATGATTATACTCCTCCGTTCCAGTTTGTGTGAACCTATTTCTTTTTTGGTCCATTCCAAAAAGAATGACCCCTTTCTAAATCTGGAAACGCTTTAGCTTAAACTTCAAATTCTACCCTTAATGAGAAACTTTTATAACCACACAAATACTTTGGACCCCTTTTTGACTTGTTTAGGACCACAAATTCCAAAAGTCTTCATTTTTTCTTAAACTCCGTCCGCAGTCAAATATGTTCACATAAATTGAAGAAGAGAGTATATAATATGACGTTTAAGGTATATACACTGATAATACAAGAAATTCTTTTAATAGAAAAGCAACTCACCTGCAAAAATTACCTAATATATCAACTTTAATATGAAAATGTACCTATAATACATCACTTGTTCCAATTTATGGTAACATTTTTTATTCGGTTTAAAAAAGAATTACATTTTTTAAATTAAATTTAAGCTTTCTATATTGTTCTTAATGAGAAATTTTTATAGCCATACAAATATTATGAAATATTTTAAGATTACAAATTTTAAAAGTCTTATAAAAATAAAAATGTCATGACAAGATTAATTATGACTACAAATTTCAATAAAATTCCTTAATCCGTATTTACTTAAGCCTTGTCACATAATTGGAACCGATGGATTATACATTATAAGTTTACTTAACATAATGTTAAAGAAAATTATACGGTCAACATGCACAAAACATAAACTTATGTACAAACAAATACGTTTATACTGTCTTGGGGGCAAGAAAGAACGTGCAACCCACTACCTCACGCGCACAAGACCCCACGCACCAAACCCTAATTTCCAAGAGACCCCTTATCTCTTCAGCTCTCTTTCCCATTTCTCATTTCTCAAGATCACACTTTAGCTTTGAGAATTATAGCTACTACCATTTCACCCTTTGACACAATTCTAATTTATGTATCTTCGTGTGTTTGTAACCTGTGACAGCCCCAACCACCCCATCCCCACCCAGGGGCGGATTTAGGGGAGGACCTAAACCCATTCATCGAAAAATTACATTATATATATAAGGCAAAATTTGGTTCATACTTCTATATTTTATATTTTGAATCCTACAACCCAAAAACATAATTCGGTGGTCAAGGAGGGTTCAAAACCTTTATAAGGTTGCTGGTTCATTTTTCATTGGCCACAATCTCTTTTTATTTTCTAATATTTTTATTATTTTGTTGTTATTGTTGTTTTTATTTTTTTTGAATTCCCTGCCGGCACCATCCCACCCCCAAAAAAACGAATATACTTATAAATCAAAGCTTAAAAAAATATAAAGAGGAACCCACAAAGCTTAACTCTTTCTTCTTGTTCCTTAATTATCATCATCACTCTCTCCTTTCTATTCCTCATCTCTCTCCCTTCTCTTTCCCTTATGATCATCTCTTTAGCTCTTTGCTTAGATCCTTGTTGAATTTATCAATCTCCTTATTCATCCTTATCTCTTGCTCATTTTGTGTACTATAAAATATAACAAAAACTCCCCTTTGTCTCAAAATCTTGAAATTTCACATAACATAGAAATTTCCAAGTTTTAATATTTTTTTTTTCACTTGAAAACCCCATCTTTGAGCTTGTAACAAACTAACAATATGGCAAACCCATGGTGGACAGGCCAAGTAGGTTTATCAGGAGTTGAGACATCATCTTCAGCCGGCTCGCCGGCACTCCATAAAAAACCAGATCTGGGGGTTTCTATGAACGACAACAGCGGCGGAAGTGGCAGTCACGACGAAGAAAGAGATCATAGCGACGACCCTAAAGAGGGTGCAGTCGAAGGAGCTACTCGTCGACCCAGAGGTCGACCAGCTGGCTCCAAAAACAAGCCGAAACCGCCCATTTTTGTGACTAGGGATAGCCCTAACGCGCTAAGAAGTCACGTTATGGAAGTTGCAAATGGTGCAGATGTAGCTGAAAGCATAGCTCAGTTTGCTAGAAAAAGACAAAGAGGTGTTTGTGTTTTGAGTGCTACTGGAACTGTAACTAATGTAACCCTAAGACAACCTTCTGCTCCTGGTAGTGCTGTCATGGCGTTACACGGCCGTTTCGAGATCTTATCGTTGACTGGCGCTTTCCTCCCTGGACCAGCTCCTCCTGGATCAACAGGTTGTTATCTTGTGTGACCATCTCATCTAAAAACTTTATCTGTTTAAAATTATGTCTCCAAGTCTCTTGTCTACTCTAATATCATATTCAATTGTATAATCATTTCAGTTTAAGTTGTTAGAGAGAGCACGACATTTAATTACAATACTTAATTACATTTTGTCTCCATATACCTCTTGTCTGTTTGATACTGTATTGAATTATGTGATTATTTCATCCAAAAATTTGAACTGTTTAACACAGGTTTGACTATATACTTAGCCGGAGGACAAGGACAAGTTGTAGGGGGGAGTGTAGTAGGGCCATTAGTAGCATCAGGACCTGTTATGGTGATTGCATCAACGTTTTCTAATGCTACATACGAGAGGCTGCCGTTGGAGGAGGAGGAAGAAGGCAGCGGACAGGCAGCACAAGGGCAGCTTGGAGGTGGTGGTGGAGGAGGATCACCGCCGGGAATGGGAGGTGGTGGTGGTGGAGGAGCACAACAACAAGGTGGTGGTGGTGGTGGTATGGGAGATCCATCTTCAAATATGCCAGTATATAATTTGCCACCAAATCTGCTACCAAATGGTGGACAATTGAACCATGAAGCATTTGCTTGGGCTCATGGACGTCCTCCTTTTTAATTAGAGGTAATGATAACAACAATAATTCAAGAATAAAAAAGAAAGGTGTGATAATTTTAGAGTTTCTTGATTCCTTTTAATTATGTGTATGGTAAAAATGGTGAAGGACACAAGAGAAAAACAAACGTAATTTGAGATATTTATGAGATAATAATATTCACATATACTATATAAAAAACAGTAGATACTTTTAAAGGATAAAGATTCTTAAAAAACATTATTTCAAAGTCTCACTCATGCCAACCGAGTTAACTGCAATAAAAAAAAGTCATATATATAAAAAAAATGTATGATAAGGGGTACTACCTATTCTAATTGATGTGGTTTATTTATATTATAAATATAAATAAATTCAAACAAGATTCTTGCCTTCTCATTTTAGTACTGAAACATTGTGTAACAAGTCTATTTTCCTGCAAGTACGTAGCAACTAACTATTCATGTTGAATTTTCTGTATTTAATTTCTTATTGTATTAAATTAAAAAAATGTCTAGTATTCGATATAGTGTAGTTTATACAAGCAGTGTGACGAATAAGTCAGGAAATTCAATACATAATATATATACACGAAAAAATTAATTTTTTGATACCCCTCGAAGCTACGTGGCTCCGCCATTGCCTGCAGCTGCTGCAAGTAGCAACTCCATTATTCATTTTAATTTAATTTCTTATTATATTAAAAACCAAGTGTTTATTATGGTAATTTTTACTAGCAGTGAAGAGAGAATCTTAGGAAATAGAGTTTGCTGAATTCATGGAGAGATGGTGCTTTTGATGCAGCAGTAGGAGGAGGAGCAGGACCAAGTAGAAGAATGTGGAGTATAGTGTGGCTCTATCTCTATCTTTCTCTCCCTATTTTAGATCTGAATTTCTGGATCTTATGACAAAAACCTGTCTTCTTTTGTCAGTTTGACAATAAATGGTTCCCATATAGCTATACCTATATCTATATAAGAGATCATCCTATTATTCTGTTCCCTTTTTTTTTTTTTTTTTTTTTTATTAATATATTTTCATAGGATTGACATTATCATGTTTAAGGATTGGAACACAAAAGATTCAAGTGAAAGATACAGGTCACAGCTTTTTGTATACATATCCTTGATACATGCATGTACACACTCACTCTTGTACATTCATGTCTCTTCAATTTAACCTAGCCTTTAATAGTTAGTAGACTATTTTTTTTTTAACCATCTCGTATTCTTGGAACTCTCTAATTCGACTAGGGGTGGTAAATGGGCGGATTGAGTTGGATATGGGACGGGTCGAGAATATGTAATGCAAGAACGGATAAATTATCCGACCAAGTCCATATTTAATATGAATAAAAAATGGGTTAACCGACTCATAATATGGATATCCATATTATCCATGGGTTCTTGAATATGATAACTTTTGGGAGAATATAATTCCTAGTCTCTCAAACTTGAGGAACCTCCAATCTGAAACTTTACAAATGTGAAAGTCAAACACATTACTTATTCATTTTCTAAGTAGATAATATGTTTCTTATCTATATTTGAACCGTTTTTTAAAAGTTCATTATCCGACCCGTATTTTAATGGATAATATGGATGAATAACTGTTTCCTTTTATCCATTTTGCTAACATTAAATCAGACTAATATGAATTTTTGTTTCATTAAAGGGGAAAGCGTTCCTTATCGGGAGTTTCTTTAGTCAAATGGTGTAAATCCAAAATCTCTAATTAAAAGCACAAGAAACTCATTTATTCATCTCAACACACGGTTTTACTTTGCATGTGATTCAGAATTCAAGTTTATTTTTTACAGGGTGATATTGTAAAACTAGTTTTTATTTTTTATTTGTCAAGTTATTTAAAAGATAATATTTTAAAGTAAGATTAGTAACATGGCAGATAGATGACCAGCTAGTTAGGCTATTACAGCAAGTTAAATACATTAATAGTATACAATTATTATACAAGTTTGCTGCATAGAATAAGTTAAATACTTAGGATTAAGTGTATAACGGTCAACTCCATGATATGTGAAGAAAATTATTGGGTAACAGTGTAAAGTTGGTTTTTAAAACATAGTGAGATATTCAATTAATGATCAGCCTGGAGAATATTATGTGAAAGAAATTGGAAACTTTAATTTTGTCAAAATGAAATTCAACAAGTTCAAGAAAGATATTTTCTTCCAAAAGAAAATATGAAAATGCATGGTGCCATCATCAGTCAAGACTTTTTAACTACTAGGTCAGAAAAATATAAACTATAGTAAAATAAAAATAATAAAGCCTTTAATTGCTCAAGCAAATCCGTCGATTTCGTTAAAGATAAATCATTCAATTCCTTTTTAAAAGAAATAAAACTGCAAGAGACATGTAAAATATTCAGCTCAATTCTTGTCGTTTTAAAAGACGATATATATATATATATATATATAAATTAGCGACGGATAAATTCTATTGTTAAATTGATGATTCGTTATTTGAGGATTTTCACCAATCGAAGAAGAGTTTCTTTCTTATTTGGTGTGGCACTTTTCTCATACCCCATAATAACATCATGATGTTTAATCCACGATGTATAGGTGGGGCTAGAGTTTAGGTTGAACTCAATCGTTTAGACAGTTTGATTTTAAGAAAAATTATTAAATATGTATAAATTATTAATTTATAATTTAGTAACTTAGAATGATTAGATTTACATTCAGTAAATTTTAAATCGTGACTTCGTCGCTCTATGTTTAGCTTTTTATCCAACTATACAGAAAAAGGTACCATATGCCGTAGTACATGAAAATGATTAAATTAATGAAGAGATTGAAAAAAGGAAAAAAATCAGTGTTTGTTTGAGTGCTGCTACAGTTGGCACAATAATGGAATATTTATTAGACAATAAACTGAGGGGTTTCTATCACTTTATTACTGGTGCTTTGAGGATTAACTAATAATTAATTGGTCAGTGTTTGTTGTGGTCAGTGATTCGTGATTAAACAATGAAACAATTATTAATTAGCTGGTGAATAGATGACCTTTAGTAGCTCACTAAAGCTAATGTAATATAATTAATCCTTAATTTAATTAACCAAAGTACTGTTAGTGTTCTAATGAAAATGGAGTACGTACGTAAGAGCGATTAGTTTGCAGGTCAATTTTCGAAAATTATAACTTGTTTAGAATTAGCTAAGAAGCAGGTAACCTGTCCCATTATTTAATTAAAATAAAACTTAGTCAAGGTGGTCAGTCTTTGAAGTTGCAAACATATACATTTCCGAGGTCTTCCCTTGTATGAATGTGCCAACACTTTAAACTTTGTGTTCAAACACTCTTGATAGCATATTCACGTATACAAGAGAACTTATCAATTGATGCAGTAATTTTGCAAGGATTTAACTATTATATATTGACATGCAAAGATGTTTACATGATTTGTGTAGTTGATCATGTCAAACTCTAGTCCTAAAAAGGATAAGCGATCGCTGCAAATATAGGTCTAAGAGTCTGGAATCGAATCCTACAGAGAACTAAGGCTTAACTACAGTTGTTTAATATCACTAAGTAGACAAGTCCGAATAATTTCTAAGTTATAACGAATGTGATTTTTTATTCTAAACTAATTAACGAACAAATCTAAAAAAGCAGCAAAACTATCAATTAACAAGGATAAGGGTTGGAGACAAGATAGGTCTAGAGTTATGATTTCCCCAATTGTCAGAATCCTCCACGCTATGCCTCTTATAATTTCGCCTAAGTATTCTCTACCGATCGTGAGTACTTTTGTGTGAGTACTTTGGTTGTCGTAATTCTCTCGAGCAACTACCACAATTTACTAGATATATTTTCTCGAAATACACTAGCTGTCACTAATTTACCGCTCACTACGATCGCACCAAGGTTTCCTTATCTCTTATCCCCTTTCAACCCTCTGTATTGATCTCTCACATACATTAGGAGTGATGTTGTTCAACAACTACCTAAATGTGTACTCTCTCGAGAGCAGTACACACTAAATAGGCACAGTCAATTGATGGCCATTCAATCAACAACAACAAACACGTAGTTGAACAAGTAGAGAAATCCAACGGCTCAATTATATAAAAACATGTCAAGAATTCATCCTCCGAAAAGCTCCATCAAAACCCTAGATAACAAATTAGCTATTCATAATAGTATGCAAAATTACAACACTAGAATTCATAACCAATAATGAAAATAGAGGAAGAAAGAGAGAAAAACGTGAAGTTGAATTCTTCTCCTTGCTCCAAGTGTGTTCTTGCCTCCCTAAAGTCTTCTCTCTCATCAAAGTGGCATCTCTCCCTTCAAAATCACCTTTTAGGATGTATTTATAGTGATTAGGGTTTGTATAGGGCGAATTTTTCTTCTCCTATTTCGGATTGGAGAAGTTGGTTTTTTCTGCTCCGGTCTCGGTCTGGCTAAGTGAACCTCGCTTCGCTTTCCGGGACTTTCCTGGTTTCTTCTACTCCGGCTCCGGTCTGACGAAGTGAACCTCGCTTCGCTATTCGAGACTTCTCTCTTCAGCTCTTTTTTCACCAATTTTTCTCCCATTTGATCCTTTTTCGCGCAAGTTTGTTTCTACACATAAGAAACACGTAACGAGCATATTTTCACTTCAAAAGCGATTGTGAACTCCCGCAACTAACACATGAAATAGCACACAAACACATTCAAAATATGCAATTTTCACCCTTTATCACCACTCCACACTTACACTTTTGTTTGTCCTTAAACAGCTTAAAAAGTAAGCACATAAGCAAGAAACACCTTTCAAAACGTACTCGAGCATCACACCAATAACAATGGTTTATATCAGCACTTAGAACCCAGTATATACACTCTTCATGATGTTCCTCAAGTTTTAAAATCATTCCAAGATCATTTAAAATATTCACGTGGCTCTTTCTAACATCCTCGCCTCAAAACTTGACTCTAATGCATTCCACACTATGACTTGCTCCTTGTGCCTACTCAAAAATCACAGTCTCTACCAATACTTTGCAAATCATATTCCCTCACCAACAAATCATAGAGAAGAAGTAGTCCACACACTCAATTATAAGTTCAAGTATAATTTAAGGACTCTCAGATCAGAAGAATTTGCTCACTCTCACAAAAAACTCTTATGCCACCCAAGTTCGTACCATAAGCTTGCCCGTAGTGTAAGTCTCTACTAATTTAAGCTCGCAAAGTCTAGGATCAAGAACTTTATAGGTTGTAATACAAGCTAAGAGAAAGATATGATATATTTAAGAAAATATTGACTAACCCTCCTAAGCACTTTAATACACTACACTTCTCTTCTAAGCACCTTCTTTTCATGACCAATTCAATGTCTTGCCATGAAACCATACACATTTAAGCCATTCTTCATTAAGCACATCAACATATAGCTATTTACTAGCCCATCCAAAGATATGAAAGTGTTATTCTTTATTTTTTTCCAGTTATTCCTTTTTTTTTGTTCACTCTCCTTAATTTGGTATTTCTGGCTAGTACTTCTTTTATTATTTCTATACAAGTGCATTTTATCGGTCATTCTATGGTTCCACTCAAAAGCTACTCAATCTCTTTCTTTACTCTTCTAGCTACTTGAGTGCTTTCAGTGGTAAAGGTTCAAAAAGATTTGATTAAGAACAAAGAGGATTCGACTTTTAATGTGGTTGGCAAAAAAAAAAGTCTAGAAACTCAAAAGAGTTGACTACGGATAATATTAGCACTGGTAGGAAAATAAGCTAAATGATCAATCAAAGAAAGCCTGTATCACTTTCCAAACTTACAAGATTTAATCATTTAGCTTTGGCTTGCACAGGGGGCAAGTTCTAGACCATCAAGGATGGTACAAAGTACACCAAAATCTCACCTCACACAATGCACACACTCAGGATGGCTCGAACCTGACTCTCAAGTTAAAGAAACTAGCACAGTCATCATAAAATTTAAACAAACAGGAATTAACCACAAAAATCAAAAGATGAGCCACAGTGTCAAAAGAAAGCCACACATATTTTCAAGGTATGTAATTACAAAGACCATGAAGAAAGTACTACCTTCAAATTCTCCAAACCTAAGCCTCAATATAAAATATGTCAAAAACAAAAATTACTCAAGTTTCTTCCCATTCCATTATCAATTCAAAAGGAAAAAATAATAAAAATCTTTTTGTGTTTTTCGTTGGACTTAAAACCCACAAAAACTGTCTAGGAAGTCCATCGTCGGAACAAGTCCAACACTTTTTAAAAATTCTACCTACAAGAAAAAGAAAAAAAAAATTACTACCTGGTTCAAAGAATTATCCCTTGGAAAAGAACCGTGACCATAAGAAAAACTAAGAGGGATTATTTTTAACTAATTGTTTTTCTTAAATAATTTTTAACACACATAAAATAACACAACTAAAATATCATAGGAACACTCAAACAGTCTCTTCACGCCATACTTAAATTTATGCATTGTCCCCAATGCACACCCATAGATACAAGAGGGTAAAAGAAACTCCCTGGTAGGCCAAAAGCCAAAGCATTAGCAGCTCCTAGGATACTCAGACTTCTCCCACACTTGGTTCTTTGTGCGGGCAACCCACACTTAGTTCTAACCATCTCACTTGCTTTTGGTTTCTTCCAATAATCTTTCTCTCCATGCTCCTAGAGAAATAAAAAACAACACTACAATTATACTACAATAATAAAAAATAAAAAATAAAAAATAAAAAAAGTAAAAATAAAAGAAAGCAGTAAAGCTGGGTTGCCTCCTAACAAGCGCTTGATTTAACGTCGCAACACGACACAAATCACTTTTTGCCTCCACCTTGAGCTTATGAATTGAACCCCAATTTTTGCTTCAAGTTTATGATTATTCTCCTGGGTTGGTACAAATTCTTGCGAGCAAAAAATTAAATAAATTCTCATGCACTTTTTGGATCTCCACCGAGGAGTGTCACCTTGCATAGACGACCTTGAAAATTTCAATATATAAGGCTCATCTACCTCTTCACTGGACTCCTTTTTATGCTCGTAAGGATCCAATCCCATTTCACCATCCGAACATGACGTAGAGAAGTATTTGGAATCAGGTCCAACGCGCTCAAATACATGAACTTCAAGATTTTCGGCATCCTCATCACAGATCACACTAGAGTCAACTAAGTTTGTATCCTCAGTGTCCTTGGCTGACTCTAGTATCATGTCTTCAATATTGGCACCCTAAAATTCTAATTGGTTGGTTTGGTTGTATTCTACTCTCAACTCCTCCATTATAATGTCCATTTCTGCCGCTAATTGACACTCTTCTTGTCTACTATCCACAATGTCATCTTTACAAGGTTCAACTGGTTGACTCAGTTGAGCCTCCAAGTTGCGCACATTTAACTCTTGCCTTTGTATCGGAAGGGGTTTCTCATCATATTGTTCCACAAGGCACTTTAGCATATCATTGATCTCCTTTAGGTCAGCATCCCTATGATCTTTGTTCCTAGTAACTTCACAAGTAAAAACAGAACCATCATACCAAGAGGTGGGGGGAGGATAAAACATATAAGCACAACTATAAAAGTGACCATCTTGACCACCACAATCATCACATACTTTCCACACATAAGATTGAGTTGGTTCACATAACTCGCTTTCGAAAATATTTTGACAATTTTACCGTAGGTGATTTACTCCACAATAAGGACAAGGAAGATCAACAGTAGAATTACCAACATCGAAACTCCCATAATTCCAAGATGCCATGTCTCTCAAATCAACCAAAAAAATTACAAAAAAAAAAATCAAATATTAAAAAAAAATAGTTCAAACTGGAAACCTAGAAATATATGCAGCTACAACTACATCGTTAGTTCCCCGACAACGACGCCAAAATTTGATCACGCCCAACTCTTGTCACGACCCAAACCCTAACATGTCGTGATGGCGCCTATCGATGGTACTAGGCAAGCCGACATTTCTAAAATACTTCCAACATTTAACAGAAAATAAATCATGGAATTTTAAATAGGCAAAGTTTTCAAAATAGGGATAAAAATCAAAACACAAGTGCGAAAAATAGCTCCCAAAATCAGGTGTCACTGAGCCCATGAGCATCTATACATAACCAGCCTAGGAATGAAACGTCTATAATAGTTTGGATCCAAATACAACGAAAGAAAGGATAAGGAAGGAGAAACAAGGAATGTGAACCGCCAGGCAGCTACCTCGATATCTCTAATGGTCAGCTACGTGAAATATCAACACCCTCTGCGTTAAAAAATTCCTGGATCTGCACATGAAGTGCAGGGTGTAGTGTGAGTACAAAAAACTCAGTAAGTAACAATAATAAATAATGAACTGAAAGATAGTGACGAGCTACACAGTTATAATTCATTTTCACTAGTCTCAACGAGTAAAGTAGACATGCTTTCAAATCCGGCAAATTAAGTCAAATCAGATTATTTGTGCCAAATTCAAGTAAAAACTGGATAAAAGTATCTTTCAGAAGTTTCCAAAACAGTGATATATGACAACTATGTGAAACAACAATGAAATCATATACAGTCTCTTAGGGAAACAATCACTCAGTCCTCCTATTCACTCCAACCTCACAATCACTCATATCTCACTGTCACTCAGCACTCGGCACTCAAAACTCGCACTTAGTAGGTACCCGCACTCACTGGGGGTGTGTACAGACTCCGGAGGGACTCCTTCAGTCCAAGCATTGTATCAAGCCACTCATGGCATAAATCAATGAAACATGTTGCGACGTGCAACTCGATCCCATAAATATTCTCATAATCAGGCCCTCGGCCTCACTCAGTCATCAATCTCTCCAGCCTCTCGGGCTCTTATAAATCAGGAAAATCAACCCAAACAATAATAATATGACGTATCAACAAGAATAATAGAGACTGGGATATGATATGTGAATAAAAACTGAGACTGAGTATAAATAACACTTAGCAGGTACTCCAACATGTAACACGACCTCTGTGGGCCCAACAGTACCAACGCATAGCCTAAACATGGTCTCTAACATGATTCACAGTCAAATTTCGATAACACATGAAGAGCATATGGCTAACAACAAGTTTATTCAGCTTTTCAGTTTTACGGAATATACCAAGTCATAATTCCCATGGTGCACGCGCACACGCCCGTCACCTAGCATGTACGTCACCTCCAAAACAATCATAAAACACAAAGTTTGGGGTTTCATACCCTCAGGATCAGATTTAAAACTGTTACTTACCTCAATCCGAGCAAAACTCTACTCCAATATGTCTTTCCTCGTGAATCGGCCTCCAAACGTCCCAAATCTAGCCACAAGCAGTACAATACAATCAATATGGGCTAAAGGAATCAATTCTACAAGAACTTACGAAATTATAGCTCAAAAGTCTGAAATTGGCTCAAACCCGATCCCCCCAAGACCACGCCATGAAATCCGACAAAATACACAAAACCCGAAATCCCATTCACTCATGAGTCTAGCCATACCAAATTTGTTAAAATCCGACATCAAATCGCCATTCAAATCCCTAATTTCACCCCCCCTCAAACCCTTAATTTCACCTCAAAAACACACCAACTATGTGGGAAAATCAGTGGGGAAACATAATTATTAAATAGAAACTCAAGAATCACCTTGAAAATCCTCTCAAAAATCTCCAAATCCGAGCTAAAAAATGTTAGAAATGTGAAAAAATCCTAAAACCCTCGATTTTGAATCTTTAAATACTGCCTAGTGATGCCTTCATTGCGAACGCTACCGTCCTCTCGCGTTTACGTAGACCATTCTCACTGCCCCTCAAATTAAACCTTTGCTAATGTGACCCCAGCTTCACGAACACGAGGCTTTGCCGACCCCACTCTTCACGAACACTACCATTGCCCTACAAATGCGTAGACTAAAGTTTGGGGTCCCCAGCTTCCCCAACACGTCTTTGCGAACACGTCACCATTCCGCGTTCGCGATGCACTCTCAGTCCAAAACTTCGCGTTCGCATTTGCATCCTCTTCTTCGCGAATGTGAAGAACAAAAGTTCCTCTGCTAACAAATGCCCTTCGCGAACGCGAGACCTCTCTCGGGAACGCGTAAGAGGAAACCAGAATATTCACACCAGCAATCTTCAGCCATCAAGCTAAGTCAAAAATAATCTGTTAACCACCCGAAACTCACTCGAAGCCCCCGGGACCTCAATCAAACATACCATCAAGCACAAAATATCATATGAACTTAGTCGAACCCTCAAATCACCTCAAACAATATCAAAAACACAAATTGCACACGGATTCAAGCCTAATGAGCTTTGAAATTCCCAAATTCTACAAATGACGCCGAAACCTATCAAACCACGTCTGATTGACCTCATATTTTGCACACTTGTCACAAATGACACCGCATACCTACTCCAACTTCCGGAATCATAATCCGACCCTTATATAAAAAATTCCACCCCCGTCAAACTTCCAAAATTCTAACTTTTGTCATTTCAAGCCTAATTTTACTACGGACCTACAATCACAATTCGGACACGCTCCTAAGTCCAGAATCACCCAACGCAATCATCAAAATTCAAATCGAGGTCGTTAACACATAAGACGACATCCGGTCTACTTTTCTAACTTCAGTTTTCAATCAAGAGACTAAGTATCTCAATTCACTCTGAAATCTCTCCGGACCTGAGCCAACTAACCGGATAGGTCATATAACAACAGTAAGTGGGGTAAGGTTTCCATGTATATGGGGTTGTTTTGGTGAAGGCCAGGAATTTGGGTATAGGGTGATCATTGGTTGAAATTTTGGGGATCGGGGATAGGCTGTGGGGTATTCTGAGGAGTGTGGTAAGTGCTTTGCAGATATTGAGTCGGGAGATGCTGATGTTGAGGCGGTAGGTATGGTTAAAGAATTTTGAGTCGGGGTTGTATATTAGTGGGGTGCGGGAAGATTCTGTGGGCGTTGGTTGGGTGTATTCCGAGGAGGTGCCGGGTTTTGGGTATTTGGATGGTTGATATCTGGGACATTTAGTGTGAGGGAGAGGTTTGCCAAATTACAGACCTGCTCAAGCTCACCTTGTAGTTCAATTATTTTCTTTTCAAGCCGCCAAACCAAGTCATTTGGTGTCGGAGTACTCCGACCATCAGAAGTTTCCGCATTCTCAGCATGTGCGGTGTTGTCACCACTCATATTATCCATCTTAGATTTCCCTTTGCCTTTTGATGCACTTGGAGGAGGAGGAGGTGGAGGGCCTCTGGATCTGGTGTGATATGCTGATGATGCCAGTATGCGTGAACCAACCTTAAGGGATGGGAATAATCAAAAAGAAAGAAAAACAAAAGATAACCAAGCTAGTGAGAGTTCTGAAAAATGTTTGCAGTATTTAAACACATATTGCAGGAATGTAAATTTGCGTCCTAATTTGGGAGCCTCTTTGTGCCTGAGGTAGGCCTAGCGACAAGTAGATTTGGAGAAATTTAATGCCAATAGTTGCCTCATTTCATTAACACAATAAATAAGACGAATAAAAAACAACAATAAGGTAAGTCACTAATGGCATTTGGCCTTATTACATTTGAAAAGCAAAAAAAATAAGCCTAATATACTTGGTCCCAGAAGGACCTTTTCCAGGTCTGGTTCTCTTGGCTCCATCGATCAGGTTCCCCAGGTCGCGCATGTCCAGCAACAGGTATGCCCTGGTGAGATGTCCTCCTTCGATACCTTCAACATTCTGGCAGTCTATGACTCTTTTCCTCATCTTCCCTTCCAACTCCATCAGAATCTGCTCCAGATATTCTAGCCTTTCATTCGATCTGGTAGCCATTTCCCTCCATTAATTGATTAATTCCATATCAGTCTTGTGTTGTTCTAGATGCTCAGCCTCAGACTCGCGAACCCTTTTGCTAGTCTGTTGTACGTCACCTGTGCTTCGGCAGCCTTATCTACGACTCTGTTCCCTCTAGATCGACCCATGGCTCGACTATTCCTGCTATGCAGTCCTCCAACCATGATGGGTAAAAGTACACATGCCCTGCATGATATCGATCCGGCTCGATGGTGTCCCTTTCCACAATAATCCTCAAGTGCCACATATGTTGAGATTCACATTTATATGGGATGTCATCATCTTAGAAATCCGCCCTGTAGTGACTCATTTTGGAGACTCGTGGTATAATTTGTTTTGTACCATCTTGTCTCATGACCTTGATAGGAACATAGGGGTGTATACCTCTTAACCCGATTAACACCAAGTGTGGAGCGTCCCTGGATTGGATGATGAACTCATTAGTGGGGAACCACTTGAACATCCAATGAACCCGGTCCTCAGTCAAGTTGTCGAAAAATTGCACCCATTCTGTAGCATTCTCCGGTTGAGCAAACATATCTGGGATAAAGGTCATTCTCTTAAGGTGATGAAGTATATGTGATCGTTTCACGGCCTTCGCGGAAACTCTTGGCGGTATTGACCTCTCTGGAAATGCTCTAGCAACCAAATTTGTTATAGAAACCTCGAAATGTTTAAACCCCTTCTGGCAGCGATCCAAGACCCGATATATGTTTGCTATAATCATAGGGACAATAGTATATGTTTTTCCCTCGATTCCCCCCATTAAAGCTTTGGTTACCATAGCTAGTCTTGTGTGAATTCTGTCTTTTTTGCTCGGAAACACTATCATACCCAAGAAGCAGACAATAAACACGAAAACCTTGTGATGAATCCAACCCAAGAAAGTGATGGAGAACTCATCATGGAAGATACAGTAGGATTTTTTGTTATCGTATCGTTCATAAAGGAAGTCAAAGGGTACATAGGACTTCTTTAGACACACCAAGTCGTCATTCTTTTTCAAACCCATCATTTTCAGAAACCCTCTGGGAGTGATATTTTTCGGCACTAATAAACCGGGATTGTCCCAAGGTAGTCCAGCGAATACCCCTATTTCCTCCAAAAGAGGGGTCATTTCTATGTTGCCAAAACGGAATACGACCCTTTATCCATCCCAAAACATGGTAGCAGCTTCGATAAACATGTTATTTAGTTGGATATCTAGTAAGGAAGGTAGGTTTCCAAGGACTCTTTTCACATGGTTTTTATCACTTGATGGAAGGTCTTCCCACCAGTCTAGCAAAAATGGTGGTATGTCACGGAACATGCCGAACCTGGGGACTTCGTGCCTCATTTTCTGCAAAAAAATTGAGTTAGACCCTTTCCCCCCTCCAGATTCGACTATTTATACATTAATGATTAGCATATTTGGTACTTATTTCTCCAAATTAATGCACAGATCGTGGTTTGTCCGTTGGGATTATGGAAACCCCGGTAGACTTTGAACAAGGCTTTTCTTAAAGGGTTATTATGTGGACAACATATTAACCCAGGCTAGGTTTGACCATGATGCATGTACAGTTATAATCAGAGTAAGGTTTCTATAGAAGTCTAGACTGGTATCCTCAACGGATGACTTGGGGGGAAGACACAGAACTGTCGACTGCACCGCTGATCGACTAGTTTTACTGCAAATAAGCGTTTCCAAATTCAAATAGGGTGATATAAGAAGAGTGCAAACACTCATCAAGCGTTTCTAAGGTATTGATTACGTACGAGTGGAATATGATGTTGAGCATAATTTATGCGACATAAAATAGCACGTTGTCACGTATTTTCATGATGAAAAAATGATAAATGCGGTATTTAATAATTGTAAAGGCATTTAAGAAAGAAAACAAGGAGACAAGTCAGTTTCCATAGTAAAGTAGTAAAACATGGAAGAGAAATCATAAATGACTGAAGATAGGCAAATAAATTCACATAAAATGGGAAGGGGAAGGGGTATGCAAGTATTAACGGAATAATAAAGACATGTTTAAAGAGTAATTCACAAAATCAGGTTCATTATGGTAAGAACCTAGAAATATCCCCAGCGGAGTCGCCATGCTGTCGCGCCCCCCTTTTTCTTGCAAAATCGAGTTTTGACATTTCCGAGACAACTCCTTCTTTTTGGGATTGGGTAAGGGATTGGAAGAGTCTCCACTTAACGGATTAAGGTGCGTTAGGGCACCTAGATCAATTAACTCATAAACCAGTTTGCATCACAAGAGATCGGGTAAGGGCTCAAATTACCCCGAGGGGAAGGTGTTAGGCACTCCTCGAGGTCCACAACGGTGGGTCCCGGCCGAACTTAAATTAAGCGAATCTAAAAGGGGAGGAAAATAATTTCGACAATACAAGTTACTTTAAACAAGATTAAAGGTGTAACGACCCGGCCGGTCATTTTGAGCTCTAGCGCATCGTTCAACGGTTTGAAGTCATGAGCAGCTCCATTTCAGGTATTATGACTCGTAGGCATGGTCGGAGTTGAATTTCGGGAAGTTCAGAGTCAAATTGGAAAGAAAATTCTCATTTCAGAAGCCTTAAGTTGGAGAAATTGACTAAGGTTGGAATTTTGAGTAAATGACCTCGGAATCAGGAATTGAAGGTTCCAACCGGTTTGTATGATGATTTCGGACTTGAGCATATGTCTGGACCGAGTTTTGGATAACCCGGGAGCGTTTCAGTGTGTATTGTGGAAGTCAGCATTTTTGAAGAAATTTCATAAGTTTGGCTTGAAGCGCATTTCAGTGATATTGATGTCCGTATGGGATTTCGAGTCTGGGAATAGCTTCGTATAGTGGTTCTGGAGTTCGGAGCGCGATCGAAAGTGAATTCGAATATCCGTAGGTTTTTTGAAGTCATTTGGCTAAAGATAGAAATTTGAAGGTTTTTGAGGAATTGAACCGGAAGTGGAAATTTTGATATCGGGGTCAGATTTCAATTCCGAAAGTTGGAGCAGGTCCGTAATATTGAATGTGACTTGTGTCCAAAATTTGAGGTCAATCGGACGTGATTTGATAGGTTTTGGCGTCGAATGAAGAAGTTTGAAATTCTAAAGTTCATAAAGATTTAATTGAGTTGCGATCCATTGTTTCGATGTTCTTTGATGTGATTTGAGGCCTCGAGAAGGTCCGCATTATGTTTTGGAACTTGTTGGCATGTTCGGGTTGGACCCCGGGGGTCCCGGGTGTTAACCGGATGAGCCTCGGACCAAGTTTGAACTTGGAGAGCATAAACTGAAGCTCTCAGCTTCTGGTGTGATCGCACCTGCGCTTGGATGGCCGCATGTGCGAGCTCGCAGATGCGGGGCACGAGTTGCAGAAGCGAAAAGGCATGGGATGGCCAGGCAGCGAGGGTGCGAAGAATTGACCGCGGGTGCGAAGAATTGGCCGTGGGTGCAAAGACCGCATGCGTGAAGGTTTTGCCGCAGACGCGAAGGTTTGCCGCAGGCGCGAAGATCGCTGGGCAGGTAATGAACCAATCACATACAAATAAGGTGTGAATATCAATTAAAAATCAATTAAGGTTAGCATAAATCAATTAACTAGACAAAATCGAGTAAAGTACCACTTAATTTTAGGGAAACCTTATAAAGAATTGATTGGTAGCTAAGAATAAGGTTAACTAAGGTAAGAACTAATTCCAAAATCAATTAGGAGTCGACTCCATTAATCACAACACAAAATCAAGCCAGTAGTACGGATAATTAATTACATAAATAAGGTAAGAACAGGTAAAATCTTAATAAGGAAATACTGATATTAAAGGAAAGCTGATTTTAAACTCTAATTTAGGTAAGTAAAATTAATTAACACTTAATCAACAGAGTAAAGGTTAACGGGCAAAAATAATAGAATAAACAGTCAAACAATCGAAACCCTAAGAAATACAAAGACATCTAATAAGTAAAATCAGTCAAAATAAATAAGGAAACCCTAAAAAATACCAAGAGATGAAATCCTTTAAAGAAAACATTTTTTGCAAAATCTGTTGAAATTAAAACCCTAGATTTTAGGGTAAAATAAAATCGGTCAATAATAATAATAATAAAAGATTATAAGAGACAGAAGTATCAAAACTTTAAAGGAGAAATACCACAATAAACATAAAATCGCTCCAGATCTAAGAAGATCTGAACATATTCAACCAAAAATAGCCAGATTCGTAAAAAATAAATAGAAATCGAACCAAATCTGGTTTGAACCAGAGATTTGAAACCCTAAAATATGAAAATCTTAGTACTCACATGTATTAGGAGTGAACACATACGGAATAATCGAAATATGGGAGACTTTGAACCAAATCTGGTTTGAGTCTCTTGAGATTCACTTGCCATTTGAGGCAAATGAATCAAGGAGCATCAGAATCGTATAACTAGTAGAGAAATGAAGCCAAATAAGACATGGAATCGAAGGGGAATCCCATGAATCAAGTGGAAAAAGTGTGACAGCGGGCTAGGGTTTGGGGGTGAGAGAGAAGAGAGGAGAGGATCATGTGACGACGGGTTTGGGGGGAAATAAAATAGGGTTTGGAGGGGTTTAGGTATATTAAAAGGGTTTGGGTAGTTTAGGGCCGTTGATCTTCTGAGATCAACGACCAGGATTGGATATTTAGGTGGGGGGAGGGGTTTAATTAAGCGGGTATGGTAGTGTATTGGGTATTAGGTTATGGGTTAGGGTAATTGGGCTGGTTAGTATTGGCTGGGAGGTCCGAAAATTAATTAAAGAAAGGGGCTATATTTTAAATACCCACTTAAATTAATAAATAATTTATAAAAATAATTAGTAAATGATAAAAATTCTATTTGCATATGAAAATGATTTAAAATAATTACTTAATATTATAAAAATATAAAATTCATTTTTCGTGTATATAAAGTAATTATGCATGTATGGGTTATTATTGCAAAGTTATTGCAATTATAACCTAAAGATGTAAATATAATTATGCATAAAATGATTAAAGCTTAATGTGAATATAAATGATAAAAATTAAGTAATAAACTTATTATAAAATCATTTGTGATGCAATTAGTAATGTCACGACCCAAAATACTAACTCAGGTCGTGATGGTGCCCAACACTGGGGTTAGGCAAGCCCACGCTTATATTACTAAGGATATTTCCCATACTTGATTAAACATCCCAACACGTGCCGAGTTTTAAAGTTCAAAACATTAATTGAAAAATATAGTAAGCCATTTTTAACCAAAAGCAGTCGTAAAGAGGAGTGAGCCAATATATATATATATATATATATATATATATATATACAGACCCGCAAACCAAAATAACCACCACATGTGTGCCAGTAACTAGTGTCACAAGTCCTACGGGCATAATAACCGAATATACATTCCCATTGTCTGAAAGAAATAGACGGAAAATAAGTAAAATAAAACTCCATGGTGCTGCCGAGGATCGTCAGGAGAAGCAGCTCACCATGAAGTCAGGTCCAACTACGATCAGAATCGAGCTCCGGTTTGATAACCATATGCACCAGCCTCAGAACCTGTACAATTAAGTACAGAACCATAGCATGAGTACATAATCAAATATGTACCCAATGAGTATCCCGCCTAACCTCGAAAAAGTAGTGACGAGAGGTCGACTTGACACTCATTAAGGTCCAACAGAATAATTAATAAGCTATAATATCAGTAACAAACATACAAGGGTGATAAAAGCAGTAAACATTAAAAATGACAGTGATTCAAATAAATACTGGAAGTAATTGTACAATTTCTACTTCATTATTCTTCTCTTTCCTTTAAAAATATATCTGACCACTCAAAATCCATAAAAAGGAATCGTTAACAATTTAACATGCGCATACAGGATAAGGACAACCGGCCTGAGCCATCATAATGATCATATCTGTGAACTGCCAAGGGTCGAATGACCCGAACCATAATATATATCTTTCAATATCGCCGTGGAGTACGACCCGCTCCCATGACGGTGAGGGAAATAACACTCCGCTCGTGGAATGTAAATTGTGAAGCGATCACATGCAATCACAATACACACATTTATTCTTTATAAATTACTTAAATTCCATGATTTCAAGGAAACAAACCGCATGTAACGTTAATTCACTAAGCATATAGTTTATTTCAAGGAAAAACATAAGGCATGGTGTAGGACTAACTACCCGGACATAACAATAATAGTCGCTACGTACGGACTCTCATCACTTTGCGCGTACGTAGCCTCCACAAACATTAGCACATAGTCATTTAAAGCACCTAGGGGGGACAATTCCCTCTTACAAGGTTAGAAAGGAGACTCACCTTGTGTCGAACCTACTTTCCTGGTCAAGAACGCGCCCGAAACTTCAAACTCGACACCCACGGACTCGAAACTAGCCAAATGTTATACAAATATATCAATTTATACTCAAAGCATGAAATTCTCCTACTATGTAGCCAAATTCATCATTCTTGAAGAAATCCTAAAATCCAACCTCGGGCCCGCATGCTCGGATTCCAAAATTTCTCGAAGGAGACACTCACCCATAGCCTAAGGATAATTAATACATGATTTTTACTTGATTTCATAGCGAATTGACGGGTAATTTTCTACATTTTCAAAAGCCCTATGTTACTACCCCAAATCCTTAATTTTCACTAATTAGGTAGTTAATTATCTTGTAATACATGCATGAAACTAATATTAGGGTAGAATTTACTTACCTTCAATAACTAGGTCATTTGCCCCTCTTGAATGCAGAAAATCGTCCCAAGGAAGAAGAAGAAGCAGATGAGGGAAATGAATTAAATCCCGCTATAAAAACACACTGCCCAGTGGTCTCCTCTATGCGATCGCAGCCTGGGCAGTGCGATCGCAGATCTTTAAATGACCAGAACCTCATGGATCTTCTGTGCGAACGCGGGGAGAGCCCTGCGAACGCACATGGTAAGGAGTAGCTGGGCTGGCCCAAGGCTGGGCTCTTGTGCGAACGCGGGTGGGGTGTGCGATCGCACTGGTTCAGGAGCCCAACCCATCGCGATCGCGGTGCCTTTTGTGTGAACGCACAGGGAATTCACCACCCCTGCCCATTTCCTTCTTTGCGAACGCAGTGACCCCTCCGCGATCGCAGAGAAGGACACCAGACATGGAATTTCTGGTGTTTTGAAATTAGCTCCGAGAGGTACGAAACTCACCCGAGCCCCTCGGGACCCCGTCCAAAGGCACTAGCAAGTCTGTATTCATGATACGGACTCGCTCAAATTTACGGAACGTGAAAAACAACAACGAAACTAAGAATTCGACCCCAAAACCAAATTGAATCAAACTTTGAATTTAAAGTTCTAAAATTTGCTAACCATGCGCCGAACCGACCTATACTACTCAGAATGACACCAAATTTTGCAGGCAATACATAAATGACATAACAAAACTATTCCCGGTCTTGAAATTCCGTTCGGACCTCGATAACACAAAAACACGTGCCAAACCATAATATTAACTTAAGAAAATTCTTATTTCGATATTGGGTTCCGAAACGCTTCCGGGTCATCCAAAACCCATTTTGAACATACGCTCAGGTCCGATATCATCATACAAAGCTATCGGAATCGTCGAAACTCGATTCCGAGGCCGTTTTCTCATAATGTTGACCGAAGTCAAACTTGGCCTTAAAGGCCAACCTTAAGGAACCAAGTGTTCCAATATTGCTCTAAACATTTCTGAATCCCAGACCACCCACCCCCGCAAGTCATAAATCATAATAAGCCGCTATGGGAAGTTTCATTTAGGGGAACGGGTTTCGATAACGCAAAACGACCGGTCGGGTCGTTACAAGTATATGTTTAGATAATAAAATTCTGAAATAAATTAATTAAAAATCCTTTAAAGTTACAGAAAATTATGGAAAAATACTAGTTGATGCTCATGCACTATTTTGAAAGTATATATATATATATTTGAAATATATATGGAAAAAATTAGGTATCAAAGCCCGGGCCTTCAAAAAGCTCACTTTCACACAAATAGCACCCCAGATCCAAGCGCCTCTCAAACATGAGAATGTGCCCATTTGCACAACCCAAGGTCACACATGAACTCATACCAGGCCAAACAGTTACAGATTGACCATTCGACCCAAATAAATTATCGGACCACCCATGAAATCAATTAAACAACTCTGAAGTAATACCTCATAGAGACAAGATTGCATGACATTTAGCAGGATTCACTTAAAACATATTGGTATTTCAGAAGCCAGAGTGACAGGATTGATTAAAAAAAGAACATGAGAAGTAGGAGAATCAACAGGGCTTAATTTCAACATGGTAAATTTTACATGGTAGACTAAAAACATAGGTTCAATCATTAAACATGTGATAGCATATTGAGCAAAAAAACACATTGAGAGAAAGTTAGGGGGAATTAGGTTCTCTGAGGTTGCTGGATAAACATATAAGGGTGCACATGTTAAATGAGTTCAGGATAGAGCACTAACCTAAATGATTTTAAAGCCTAGGAATTCAAGTCATGAATGGTCAGGAAGAGTGATATTCAAGGAGTGAAAATCAAAGATAATCCTAATCATGCTGAGTAGAACACAAGGATATAGCGGGAAGACATATCATCTTACAGGAAAACATAGAACATAGGCCAATCTACTATGCATGATCATAGAACCTATATGTATTGGGATTCAACTAGAACACAAGCAATACCAATGAATGCAGGAATGATCAAACACCAGAACAAAGTAACATGTTTGATTAAAAGCATTGCGACATCAAATGTGGTTCATGTAGGCAGGTAGAAACAGGGTCCCATAAAGGAAAAAAGGTTCATTCAGGAAAATTTTGGGTGTTAATTAGCTCCTACCAAGAATCTAAGGAATAGACTTATAACAAACGACATGTATAAATAACTAGCTACCCATAAACATAATGATCAGAAATTAATCAAGTTGGACACATATAATGGGCATGTGTTAGAGCTAGCAACGACAAAAGAATGTATTAGGCTAAGTATCTACACATCATTGCCACATAACTCGCAGAGAAACAACGAATTCAACAGGAAGAGGAGCAATTCTGAGCAAGGACATAATTCCCTAAGGGTTTTAGTACAAGAAATCAAGATAAGGTGCAACAAAAATTGACCAGGCTATATGAAGTTATGCAGAATGGTATTAAGACAGACAAACTCGTATACAAAGTGGCATAATATCGAAGTTAATTTAAAGGAATCCAAGTAGCACTATTTCACATAATACAAGCAGAAAGAAGTAGGAATTGTAAGGGTATGAAGTACTAACCAGTTGCAAACAAGTTGAACAAAGAATGCGAAACTCAAAATCTCAAAAATAATGGCGATTGTAGGAGAACAATGAACCGCAAAATTCTCGGTGCGTCAGAGTTACCAAAGATTTCAGGTAAACCCCAGGCAGTGCTCGCACTGAGAGAGGTCTAATAATTGAATTCTGGTAGCCTTGGCTTCCAGCAGGCCAAGAGCTCGAATTTCAGAATAGTACATGACTAGTGAGAGTGAGAGTATAGTGATTAAGGTCCCCTTTAGGGGGATTAGGGGAAGGGTTTACATAGTTGCAGGTTTAAACGAACAAACAAGGAAAATCATCAGTCAAACACAAGAAAGGAAGTAATATTATAGGCAATCGAAAATCAGTAAGGAAAAAGGAAAATCTCAAATTCTAGTTGGGTCAACGGCCCTGAATCGAACCAATAATGCAAAAATCATTCATTGTAGCGTGTATATAGACGAGAGATCATCCAGATCTTCACGGAATCAGGAGAAATCGATCCTATTATTGAGAGGTAGTTCTTTCCAAAAATAGTTAAGAACTAAGTAACACCATAAACACGCGTATAATAGCAGAGTATCACAAGATAGGTAAGTAAATCATGGATTGGTTCCATGTTTGGGTTGGAATTGGAGAAGGTTGGGTATGGCGGCTAGGGTTTCTTTAGAGTAAGGGTGACAAGTGGGCCGGTCCAGGACCGAGACCGGCCCGGGACCGGGGGCCAGGGCCGGCTAGACCGGTGTTCGTGGGCCTGGTCAGGGTTTCTGGGTCGATTCTTCACATTAGGACCACTAGGACCGGGACTGGACCGGTCCCTGGTAGGCCGACGATCCCAACAGTGAAATTTCAAAAAAAAAACCCCTGGGCTTTAAAAAATCTACTCGTTGGCCTTTAAAAAATAGCCGTTGTCTGTTTACAAAATAGCCATTTAACCCTCCCCCCTACCCCACCCAACTTTGTTTATCCCCAAAATTTTTATAATTACACTTTTTTTCCCTATTTCAACTATAAATCCCCCCTTATTCTTTCAATTTTCTTACAAAATCATCAATCTATCACAATCTTCTCTAATTTTCTACTATAATTGCTATTATTTCTTACTTTATTGTTACAATTTGTGAAAAAATTATGAAGTTGGTGAATTGAAGTATTCAAGTCTTCAATAATAATCAATTTTCAACAAGTTGTTCGTCAATTCGGTAAACTCGTTCCAACTCTTAAATTTTAATATTATAGTTTTATTTGTTTTATTTATTTTCTATTACTTGATTAATTAAGATGGCTTCCTTAACAAAGATTTTTGGTAAAAATAAGGAAAAACCTAAGATTGGCAAATCTAGTAGTCAATCTGTTCCTCCTCCACTGCCCCCGGCTCCCCGAACCAAACCTCATATTCGTCCTACACCTGCTATTCTTGATAGCGATAATAGTTTATTACAATTTACTGAGAGTCAATTTTGCCTTAATATTGGAGCTGGTGAACAATTAAACCATGAATTAATGAATGCTCTTTATACTAATCCAACTATTGATGAAAATGATGATGAGGAAATAGATTTGGAAGAAACTCAACCGGATGATGATACACCCACTAGTCCGGCTCCTAAAGTTAACCCAACTAGTGATAACCCTGCTAATCCAAATGATGCCCCATTTGATACTCCTATTACTGCCCCTACTTTTTCTAGACAACCTACCAAATGGATGGAAACATCTCTTGTTTGGCCATTATTTACTCAACTAATTACAGAAGATAAGGCTACGTGTAAAACTTGTTGCACGAAGTTNGGGGGGGGGGACTTTGGCTAGAAACATATTGAAACACCCTCAAGATAGACTCAGATATCTTCGCCCGAAAGCGGACGCCGAGGAAAAACGTGCACCTACTCCTAGTTAGTTTGACCCTGGTACCAGTTTAAATTAATTTCAACCGAGAATTAATACTTTTACTGGTGGTATTTTAATTATGATCCAAAAAAAGATCGGGAAGAATTAACAAAAATGATAACTATTATGTGCTTACCCTATAGTTTTCCTTCTGACCCTAACTTTGTGCATTATATTAGAAAAAATTTAATCCTACTTATAAAGGTTTTCCTCGCACAACCGTAAAGAGAGATATTTATAAATATAAACAATATTTGCGCTATTTATTTACTAATATAAATTGTCGTGTTACAACTGATATTGGTAGAAGTGGTAACGACTGTGATTACCTTACTGTTACCAGTCATTGGATTGATGAGGATTGGATAATGCAAAACGCATTATTTCTTATAGAATAATTAATTCACGTCACACATGGCAGTTTATTGCCAACACAATTATGGATATTTATAGATACTTTTGCATTAGTGATAAAATAATACCAGTTTCAATGGATAATGCTACTAGTAATACAAATATTATATCCTTACTTACCACTACGCTAAATCCTGCATTTAGTAACATTTTTCATGTTTGATGTATTTGTCATATTTACAATTTAATTGTGGGTGGTATGAGAATTTTAAATATTAAAATTGAAAAGGTTAAAATGGCTCTTGACTGGCTTTTTTATTCAAATTGTAGAAGTAGACTTTGAGAATATTTTAAAAGATGCGATGAATTTGGCCTAAGAGAAAGAAAGTTTCCTAAACCTTGTCCAACTAGATTGAATTATATATATGAAAGTTTGGTTGTTGTATATGAATATAGAAACCCTATAAACTCAACGTTTAATGCACATGTAAATGATGATGATGAACACCTTACTAATGGGGATTGGGCTAATGTTAAAATGCTTGTAGATTTTTTTGAAAAAATTTATATTGCTACAAATAAAATTTTTGGGAAATATTATTCTACTATTTCTAATTGTTTAGTTTATATTGACGAACTTGAAAATTTGTTTGCTCATTTTTCAGAGGGTGGAGAAATTTATAAGCTTGCTATTGATTCTATGAGAACAAAGTTGAAAAATATTTTTTCCATATTCCCCTTATTTATAGTGTTGCTGCTTTGTTAAATCCTTGTATGAAATTAGGAGGTCCTCAATTTTGGTATGAAACTGTTTATAATGGTTTATCACTTGAAGATGAGGAGTTGTCTCAACTTCTGGAAGCAATATCCTCAATTAGAATAAATGCTCAAACTATTTATAATGCTTATCAAGTTGCATTAAATCATGCTAGACCAAATGTTCCAACTCCTTCTTCTTCTGATTCTCAATCGTCTAAAAGAACTGTGGGATTAAGAGCACTTAGTGCTTGGGCGGGGTTTAGGGGTTCTCAAGGTTATAGTAGTAGTGATTTTTCACAACTAAATGAGCTTGAAGTTTGTTTGTCGCAGGGAATTGAGGAAGTGAATCCCGACGACTCTTTTAATCTTCTAGAATGGTGGAAGGACAAAGAAAAACACTTTTTGGTTCTTTCAAGGATGTCCTGATACATTTTAACTATTCAAGCTTCAATAGTGGCATCGGAGAGCGCTTTCAGTCAAGAAAGACTTCAACTCGGTGATTATAGAGCATCTACGAAGGAGAGCATGAAAAATCAGTACTTTTCAAAGATTAGATCCGTTTGGAAAGAAGAAATTTTGGACTTGCTGAATCACAACCAGAGGTAGACGAAGCTTACGAAGAAATGCTAGATGAACTGGCGGAGGATATTGCTTCGCCCAGAAGCGGTGATTACCAAGCTTATTTTCCGCCACCACCAACGAAAATTCCTCCGAACCTGGATAGTTTTATGAAGTTTGTAAGAGATACCATGTAACTTGTATGTACAAAAATTAGTATGTATTATATAACTTGTATTTTGGCACATATTGATTAGTTTCTTTTTCTTCTTAATGGTGATATTAGCACCTTGTTGTGCTCATTCCATAGGGGAGAGGAAGACTAAAAAATATATTGCCATATTTTTTTAATGCTATAATAAAATTATAACGCATCGCTTTGAATATTCTCTTTACAATATTTTTGTCTTAGACTTTAAATTTGATTTAAAAAATTTAGGTCACAATTCTATAATAAAATTTACAAGGAATTGCCTTAGATATTTTTTTTAACATCTTTTTGTCTCTAATTTCTATTAAATTTTTTTTTTAAAAAAATTCGTTAGGCCCACTTAGCCCGCAGGCCAAGGCCGTTTAGCCCGGGAGCATGAGTTCGTGGGCCTGGTCCCGGCCAGTTCCTACAAAAAGATCATTTGGACCGGGATCGTTTGGCCCGTTTAATTTGAGACCGGTCCGAGACCGTTTGGATCGGCCCACATGCCAGCCTACTTTAGAGGAAAGGGGGAGAGTGTTTAGAGGCAACTGTAGTGAGGAAAATAGGGTTAGGGTTAGGGTGAAGGGATATAAGGAATGTCGGGGAATTATTATGATGCGTTAATCATTTGAGATCAACGATCAGGATTGAATTGGGGGTGGGGCGGGATCAAAATGGGTCGCGAACGGATTTTTTAAAAGGGTTGTTTGGGTTGGGATGCTGAATGCTGTAATGGAGATGGGCCAGCTGCTTTGGATCTGGTTTTGGTCCGAAATTAGCCTAAAATTGGGTTAGGAGTTAAATACATGAAATTGTTTTAAATAAAAATAATTAATAAATAATAAAATATTATTTATGAAATACTGTGACTGAAAATAATAACTTAATATTTATAAAACATAAAAAATGCTATTATAGCATGAATAATTTGATAATTGTAATTATGCATAACATATAGACTATTATTGCAAAATTATATAAATAACTAAAATATGGATATATTATATGAAACAATGTAATATGTTTAAAACATGTATGTGAGTGAAAATAACAAATTTAGATGATTAAGACATTGCAAATAATTTAAGGGAATAATTAATAAATATTCAAGTAATTTAAATGCAAGAAAATCAATTTTAAAACTTTAAAATTATGAATAATTGTAGAAAATGCTTGCATAAATATTTTAAATAAAACAATGGATGAAAAATGACATTTTGAAAGTATATATACTATATGATAAATGTGAGGGAAAAATTAGGTATCAACATGTAACGACCCGACCGGTCGTTTTGCGTTATCGGACCCCGTTCCCCTAAAAAATTCTTATAGCGGCTTATTGTGATTTATGACTTGCGGGGGCGGGTGGTCCGGGATTCAGAAGTGTTTAGAGCAATATTGGAACACTTGGTTCCTTCAGGTTGGCCTTTAAGACCAAGTTTGACTTCGGTCAACATTTTTAGTAAACGATTTCGGAATCGAGTTTCGACAATTCCGGTAGCTTTGTATGATGATTTCGTACTTGGGCGTATGTCCGGAATGGGTTTCGGATGACCCGTGAGCGTTTCGGCACCCAATATTGAAATAAGAGTTCCTTAAGTTCCTATTGTGGTTTGGGAAGTGTTTTTGTGTTATCGAGGTCTGAACAGAATTTCGAGACCGGAAATAGTTCCATTATGTCATTTATGACTTGCCTGCAAAATTTGGTGTCATTCCGAGTAGTATAGGTCGGTTCGGCGCGTTGTTAGCGAAGTCAAGAAAACTTAAAGTTCCTAAGTCTGGTTCTAGATCTTTTGAAGTGTGATTTTGAGTTTTAGCGTTGTTGCGGGTGTTCCGAAGGCTCGAGCGAGTCCGTATTATGATTCGGGACTTGTTGGTATATTTAGACAGGGTCTCGGGTGGGCCCAGGTGTCTCTAGGGCACCAAATGAGGCAGAAAACCAGCTGAAGCAGTTGCTGGTGCACCTGATCTGGTGTGACCGCAGATACGGTTGCCCAGTCGCAGGTGCGAGACCGCTCCTGTGGTCCAGGCCTCGCAGGTGCGACCCCCAGGTGGCTTGCCCAGTTCTCGCAGGAGCGGACTCCGGAGCAGGTGCGAGCCTCGGCCCTTGTCCCATTTTCCGCAGGTGCGGTCATCGAGTCGCAGGTGTGGAAACCCCTGTAGGCAGTAAGGTCTTTAAGTGCGGGATTATCCCACTTTCACTCCATTTTCTTCCACCATAGATGATTTTGAGAGCTTGAAAAAGAGCCCCACGACCCAGCCACTGCGAGGTAAGTAAATTCTACCCTAAAGTTAGTTAATGCATGAATTCCTAATTGAGTTTAACTACCTAATTAGTGAAAAATTAAGGAATTGGGTAGTAACCTAGGGCTTTTGAGAATTTAGAGATTTACCCGTGAATTAGCTATGAAATTAGAAAAAAATCATATATTAATGAACCTTAGGTTATGGGTGAGTGTTTCTTTCAAGAATTTTTGAAATCCGAGCATGCGGGCCCGGGGTTGGATTTTGGGATTTCTTCAAGAATGATGAATTTGACTAAATAATAGGGGAATTCCATGCTTTGAGTATAATTTGATATATTTACGTAACGTTTGGTTAGCTTCGAGTCCTTTGGGTAACGAGTTCGGAGTTTCGGGCGCATTCTTGACCGGGGAGTAGGTACGACGCAAGGTGAGTCTCCTTTCTAACCTCGTAAGAGGGAATTGTTCACGTAGGTGTTTTAAATGCTATGTGTTATAATTGTGGGGGCTACGTACATACAAAGTGACAAGAGTCCATACGTAGTGGCTATTATTATTATGTCCTGGTAGTTAGGTCCACATCATGCCTTCTGTTATACTCGAAATGAACTATATGCTTAATAAATTAAATGTTACATGCGGCTTATTTCCTTGAGATCGTGGAATTTGAGAAAATTTGTAAGGAATTGTTTACTGAAAAGTAATTTAAAAAGGAATATTGTGTGTGCATGTGACCACTTCACAATTTACATTCCGCGAGCGGAGTGTGATTTTCCCCACTCTTATGGGAGCGGGCTGTACGCCGCGGCAGATTGGAAGATGCACTTATGGTTCAGGTCATTCCATCCTCGGCAGTGCATAGAGATGATTACTTTATGGCAAAGATGCACTTATGGTTCAGGTCATTCCATCCTCGGCAGTGCATAGAGATGATTACTTTATGGCAAAGATGCACTTATGGTTCGGGCCGTTCGATCCTTGGAAGTGCATAGATGTGAGTACTTTATGGTAAGTTGCACTTATGGTTCGGGCCGTTCGACCCTCGCCAGTGCACGGATACGACTATCTTATGGCTCAGGCCGGTTGTCCTTATCCTGTATGCGCATGATTTATTTGTTACTAAATTCATGGACATTGATTTGACGGATATTTGGGGGAAGGTGAAGTAGTAATTATTTATTTGTTTCCAGTACTTCCTTGGATTTCAGTGCCTTATATATTTGCTGTTTCACTAACTTTACATGCCTACCATTTTCATCATATTCTGTTAAATTATATTGGTTGGACCTTAGTGAGTGTCAAGTCGACCTCTCGTCACTACCTCTTCGAGGTTAGGCGGGATACTCACTCGGTACATATATATGTATGTACTCATGCTACGCTTCCGTACTTAATTGTACAGGTTCTGAGGCTGGTACACCTGATTGTTAGACCGGAGCTTGATTCTGAGTATAGATGGAACTGAATTCACAGTGAGCTGCTTTCTCCTGGCGATCTCCGGTAGCACCATGGAGTTTCTTTTGCTTATTTCCCGTCTATTTCTTTTAGACAGTGGGACTGTATAT
>ML358138.1:44363-137161 GCA_005239505.1 Nicotiana paniculata | reverse complement strand
CTAAGAATGTGAATATTTTTGTTGTTTTTAATTTTCTTAAATAAAACCTATTAAGAGTAAGATAAAAATTTAAAGTATTAAGATTAGATATAACATTAATATTTATAGCAGAAAATAGTATAGAATTTGGGTATGGTCAAAAATAGTTGTTCACAGTATGTATAACATCCACCAGTCAAAACCTCACTTAGAGCTTGTTTGAAAAACCACTTGGAAATTAGATTTGGGTGTAAACACTGTTTGACATGTTTGTTTGATGAAGTAATTACTTGATCAATATGGAATTAGGTGTAATTAGAGTGGTGTAATTACACTCTCTAATTCTTAAGGGAAAGTGAGAATTAATGGTGATTACACTGTGTATTTACAAGGTTATTTGTTAGTTTCTTGAATTTCCTTTTTGTTTTTGTTTTTATTTATTTTCTTTATAACTTTTTATTTCTATTATTTTACTTTTTAATTTCTTTTGAAATTTTAAAATATATTTTCCTTTGTACATTATTTATCTTTTATTTTTCTAGCTTTACTTCTTGTGATTCCATGTAATTGCTTATATCTTATTTTTTTTATTTATTATTGTTCTATTTTTTAAAATTACACCTCTTAATATTAGAAATAATGAGTCATTAACAAGCTTGACATATAATGCATGATGCAATTAAAATGGAATTTCGTTGTTGAATGTGGTTATAAATTTATTGTGTTTTCTAATCTTAAGTTGTAGTGGAACTTCTTATTATTATGTTGGAATTTGACTATGTTAAACTATTTTTTTTTTTGGAGTTTGAAATTGTGTTATATTCTTGGTTCCAATTTACTTATTTGAGTAGTATTGGCTCACATTGCATATTGTTCATTTTTTATTTAGAATTGATAGGTTAGTTTTGCCAAACATTTGAATAATGTTATGACATTATATTTATAAATATTAATTTATTTTATCAAATATGAATTTCATGATGTTACTGCAAAACGTATATTTTTTGTTGTTGTAAGTATTTAAACTAAATATTATTAATTTGAAAAATTTAATATAAGTTATTTTTACATTATTAGTTATACATATATGATTACTAATTAATGTATATTCACGAAAAAAATATATATCTTAAATACCAAATATAATATCATATATACTTACAAAAATTTATAGGCATATATTTATTATATTAACTTTTAAGTTTTGATAATTATTTTATTTAAAATTTAATATAACTGTGTAATTATACTTGTGCAACCAAACAGTAAATTTGTAATTACACTGTAATCACACTATGACAAACAAACATGTCGTTATAATTATATAACTGTATAATTACTAAGTTGTATAATCATTACCCTAATAATTACACCATTCCAATTACCTGATGATTTTTCAAGCAGACCCTTAGTTGAAAATAAATTAGGAGTAACTAACATTGAAATTTGTCACTTTCACACAAGTAAATTGTCTAAAAAAATAAAGCTTAGTTTCTCTAAGAAAATGATATATAAAAAAATCGTAAGAATTGATAAAGGTGCCACCTAATCCACATGGACTAATATACAAATCCCTTTCACAACATTTTCTCCTTACTCAGGCCAGCTATTTTTGGACCAAATTAG
Organism: Nicotiana paniculata; assembly: GCA_005239505.1. Lineage (NCBI taxonomy): Eukaryota > Viridiplantae > Streptophyta > Magnoliopsida > Solanales > Solanaceae > Nicotiana > Nicotiana paniculata. Next base: position 135,556 of record ML358138.1, on the reverse strand, counting down.
CAATTCATCAGCTATAAATAATGCACTAGAAAAACGTCCACAAATCAAAATACTCAAGCATCAACCACTTCCGAATTGCCATTTTTCCTAAAGTCATAGTCACATTTTGACAGTCTTCAAAACCACTAGCGCCATGGCCGAAGAGAAGCACCATCATCATCTCTTCCACCACAAGAACAAGGAGGAGGAAGAGGGCCCTGTCGATTATGAAAAAGAAGTCAAGCACCACAGTCATCTCGAGAAAGTTGGTGAACTTGGTGCTGCTGCTGCTGGTGCTTTTGCCATGGTACGTATGTATTTTTATTTTAATTTATAAACTAACATAAATTTCGTAGTTGACATAAAATGAAACCGAGTGGTATTGAATAGCTAGGTTATGAATGTTCACTTTAATTAGTTTTACAAGGTGTACGAAAATTTCTTTTTGTTTTTTCACTTTTGCTCGCTAGATGCGGATATTAGCAAAAATGTTACAATACCTTATATGGAATTGCACTATGCTCCTTAAAAGAAGAAGTGTATTTGTCTCTTTAATTATCTTGATTGAGTTGGCAAAGGGTAACCCGGATGCTTTGAGCCGCTCCCCTATAGGTGTGATGTAGATAGTATACCATAATACAAGTATTAGTGACTGCTTTCACGGCTTGAACTTGTAATTTATAGGTCACACGAAAATAATTTTACCGTTGTTGCAAGACTCCTCTTCAGTTATCTTGATTGAGCTACTTTATTCAGTTTTCTTACTCTTCTTTTATTTTGATAAAATATTTTAGCATGAGAAGCACAAGGCAAAGAAAGATCCAGAGCATGCACACAAACACAAGATAGAAGAAGAGATAGCAGCTGCTGCTGCAGTTGGGGCAGGTGGATTTGCATTCCATGAACATCATGATAAGAAGGATGCCAAGAAAGAACAAAAGGAAGCTGAAGGAGGAAAACACCACCACCTCTTCTAAATTTAACTACTTTTGAACTCCTATTTTCAGTATATTTCTGTGTGTTTTTAGTTCTCTGTATTACTATATTGGTGCTGTAATGTCGTATTCGTATTATATATGAACTGCCTAAAATAAACAAAAATGGAGTATGTACGTCTTTTATATCCAGTGCTCTATGGAATATGGATTGATTGGTATTTCTGTATATGTTGATCGCCTTTTGATTTGGTGCAATCTTGACTTTTTGTATGGGTAATTTGGTATTTGAGTCTCAATCGCTCTCCTAAGCTGTGCATGGATCGGATTGGTACAATTTTTATTAAAATTAAACCAAACCAACTATCGGTTTAGATCTGGTTTGGTTTTGTCAGGTTTTTCGATTTTTTTGTTACATTAATATTATTTCAATCTTACTTTGTTAAGTTTTTGATAAGTAAATATATGTTTAGTAAAAACTGAAAAAATTGACAAATATATGATCTATTAACATATTCTTGACATATGAATATGGAAGAACAAAGAGATTGGCGCATTTCACTAACACTTGATAAGAAAGTGATCATACATCCCATTATTTAAAGTTAATAAAATTAGAGCACTTCATATTTAACTAATTACATCCCATAAGAGAATTATAAAATATTTCTAGGCATTTTTTAAAGAAAATTCTATGAAAGCCTTAAAAGTATATAAAAATTATATATTTATATCGAGTTGGTTCGAGTATTTTTACTCAATATCAAACCAAACTTAGTCGAATTTTTACAGTTTTCTGAATTGATTTCTCATTTTTCGGATCTTATTATAACAATGGAGAAGTAGAAAGACTTTGGCGATTCAAGACAAGTATACTTATTAATCAATTGACTTCTCCCTATTTGTGTTTTCTTCTAGGTCGGCTGACCTGTACACCCCTACTCTCTCCTCTTCCTTATGTTCAAAATAAGATAATGACATCTTAATCTTTTAAAATCTATTTTCGATATTTACGCGGTTAATTGATTTTCTAATCTAAATTGACGATGGCACGAAATTCCAACTACAATCAATCTAATTTATTTAATCGATAAAACTAGTCACACAAATGGCCACTTTTCATTTATGCATGTTCGCATTCGCATGTCGTGAATCTTTTAGCTACTTCATGTTTGTATCAAATTATACTAATGTATTATGGTTAAGTAATAAATTAAAGTAAGTATATATATATATATATATATATATATATATATTGATTAATTATAATTTAATGACAACCAGCATTTATGTAGACATGTGGCATATATTTATTGTGTTGATGTAAATAATCACAATGCAAACATATACAATCAAGGAATGCGGTAAGATCTTTAAATAAAAATCTAGAGTTCAAACTTTGAGAATGAAGAAATTTTTGATAAAAAGCGTTTCCCCGATGGGCCTCACATACTCAGAATCTTGATTAGTTAAGTTAGTGCAATCCTAATACCAACAGCAAAACCAATTTTTTAAAAACCATTTTACTGAAACAAATGTATTCATAAAATTGTAAGTTATTACTCCATATTTAAGTTTATCATATCAGATTTGTTATATGATGTAAACTAAGAGTCCATCAAGTTGTATATAAAATTTGGTTCTCTATCAGTTCCCACAGAATATATACACACACCAGTAAATAAATAATACAATAGTATTTTACGTGGAAAACTCCCAGCTCACGGGATTAAAAACTACGGCTCACACTCGTAAGATTTTAACTTCACTAACCGAGCAACTTTAGATTGCAACCTATTGTAACATAGAAATTAAACTTTTAATCCCTCACCTACTTGAAATGACTCTATTACAAGCCTATTTGTAATAACTCTATTACAAAGCTCTCCACTATGACTAACTCTAGTCAAACACAAACACAAGGTTTATTATTTACGAAGATATCCTACGAGATGCTTCTAACTAAGCTGAGTAGGAATTACAAGTGAATAACATTAACAAAGATACAACAATAATAAGGACCCACGATATACTCTGTGCTGAGATCTGGTCCTTTGTTTTGTTGGTGCTTTGTTCTTAAGTCTTGGAGTAAATGAAGACGGCTGCACACTTGAGAGAGAATAATATTTTAGGGTTTGTAAGTGTGTAATCCCTTACCTCTTGTTGATAATATATAAGTGAGGTCACTAGGATGATGCAAGCAAGTATCCGGTACACAACATGCTTCAACAGTGACTGCTGCATTATTGCGTCTGCTGTGCAAGAGCGTTAACAACTGTAAAGAGTTAACTTGTACTGCGACCGGAGAAACCGATAGCCATATGTTCCCTCTGTTGTTCTCTTGACTAATATCATTGGAACTTGTGCCAGACATGTGACTTGTCGTTCTGAGCATGGAGAGGCTTTGCATCAGGTTCCTTATCTGGTTCTCATATGAAGTTTGTTAGATTTTAGCAAATCACAAAGGCACATAATATATCAATTTCCCCCTTTTTGATGATGACAAACTTAGAATTGAAGTTCCTCCTGAAAACCAGATCTCCATATGATTCCCCCTGCAGATTAGTGATATTCCCCCCGAGAACATGTTTCCCCCCTTCAATTTTCCCCCCTTTTGGAATCATAAAAAGAAAATATAGTCAATAGTAGTACCATTGTTACAAAACATCCACAAAATAAACAAACTAAAGTACCACAGTCATTAAGAACAAAATATCAAAACAGGACACTTGGACTAAGACCGACACTGATAAACTAGACACTGACGAGGGGAAAATTTAAGGGGCACATGAAGAGGGTGGAAAGGGTGAAGGGGCAAGGGATTTGAGAAGAACATCCATTCGAGCATTTGCACACCGATCCATGTCCAATCTGCACCTCATAATGAATGAAAACGGCCGTTGGAAGAATAGTACCCAACAAGAGTCGGGGTCGATTTCCATGGTGAGTTACAATGGGTGTTAGGAGTATACACTTGAAGAGAGCGAATGGATTAACTAAATTTGCACTTCCACAAAAGGTTTTGATTTCTAATTCTACTTTTACTCTAACAATTGTAAGCTAAGTTAAGAATCTAGAAGTGAATGATTGTTTTTGGTCTTTTTTTAACTAGTTAAAAAGCCTAGGGATGTGACCATAACCTAGGTGTTCGCCTAATGATTTAAATACGTTAAAAGTTGTTTTGTTAATTGGGCTATATTATAGCTCTCAACTCTATGTTACACACTCAATACCTCTCAGTCAGAGAGTGATTTTACCCAATTTGATTTTCTCAAGCCCAGATGGGTATCAAACAAAATAGTTGATATGAGCTCAAGTTGGGTTCTTACTATCTCTAGTTTGAACCCTTAAATTAGGCTAATAAAACTCTCAATTAACCCAATTTCTTATTATCCAAGTTATCCTAGACTAGGTCCCTCTTTCTCAAGTAGAGACTAAGTCAAAAAGGCATGAATCAATGTTTACAATCATTAATTCTAAAATTGAAGCATGAACTAAGCTAAATATCAACACCCGATCATAAATAATTATTAAATTAAGTACCTATAAAGGTTTACACACTAGGGTTATGTCACAATCCTAGTAAGAATCTAGCTACTCATAGTAGAAATTGAAGAAAATAAAGAAGAAATTATAAATAAACACATAATCAAAGATTAAAATGATAAAATATAATGTTTAAACTTTAAAATAATCACAAACTTCCTCAAAAGGCAAAATGTAACGGCTACAACAACTCAAACTTCAAAACTTGACCTAAAAATTTGAAACTCGTCTATTTATAGTGGCCCAAAATTCGCTGATAAAAATGCCCCTGGGGAGGTTCTGCGGTCACACAATTCCATGTGCGATCCGCAGATTTCTTCAGTTGGCAGGAGCTTGGATTCTGTAGCTGCACATTTCTGGATTGTGGCTGCGAAGCATCTTCTGCTGCCGCACAATTCTTGTGCGGTCTGCACTTCGGTAAGGCTTCAAGACTTGGTCTTTTACACACTCTCTGCACTTGGAATCATTTGTCAGTACAAACCCTGTTCTGCGGCTGCACAATTCATGTGCGGTCCGCACATTGGTCAAAGTCCTGTTGGGTTCTTTCACTTGGTTTGCGGCCTTAGATGGAATTCTGCGGTCCGGACTTTCTTCTGTGGACCACACTTTTTTGATTCTTCGCCCTTTATTGCCTTGTGATTCAGAACAATCCTTTTTGAGTTGGATTTCATCATGGGAGATCAAACTTCCAATATTCCTGTAATTTGCATATTTTCATTAGTTTTGAAAACATAAATCAATACTGTCGGACTAAAACAAAAACAGAAAGGTGCTATAAGTAGTCAAAATCCCCACTTATCACACACCGTTGCTCATTGATCGGTTGATCTTTCAGGTTCTCAACCTGTTTCCTTAAGTCTGCATTTTCAGCCATCAAGCGGGCAACCTCCGCACCCTGCACACTGCTAAAACCAGGTTCCTCTTTGGCTTGACTGAGTTGTCCCTCAAGAATTACATTCCTAGCCTTCAGCCTCCTTATCTCCTCATTAGCAGCAGTTTGAGCATCAATCAATTGAGAAATCATAAATTGCTGCGGACTCCCCCCTTCTTGTCAATACACTCATGCTTATCCAAGGTAGTCATTGAGAATGTTTTCTTTCGAGTTCCAAAACTGCTCTCCCCAAGGGAACTTTGAAATATTCAAAAACTTTGGTTAGCAAGAACCCATACGGAAAACCATGGTTCCCATCCGTGACGTCTGCCACCTTCTTCATATGTTCAGTCATGATTCTAGGTAGGTTGAGATTAGTGTATCCATCCAATGCCTCCAGGAGTAACATGTCTGCTATTGATGCAATGGAACGTCTTTAAGCTCGAGGTAGCAGAACCTTGTTCACCATCTCAAACATGAGCTAGTATTCTGGAAGCAAGGCTTTCTTGTGCACCTGTCTACCTCGCTGAACAACCTGAGGCTTTAGAATGACCTTCCTAAAATCTGAGGAACATGTCCCTTCATCAGACGAGAGTCCCTAAATAGGTACATCAAGGATACTCCCCAGAATAACTTCATCCATCACAAAATCCACTCCATTGACCTTCAGGCAGATATTGTCATCCTCCACAGTGAATAGATCAACATAGAAACTATGAAGTTCCTCTTCATATACTTTTGGACTATGAACAATAAAGAGATGAGTCCACTTCTGAAAATCGCAGATTTCAACTAGTTTTCTCATGCCTGACATGTCAAGAATGGCAGCATCAAACACTCTGCCCACAATACTTTTTTCTTCTTCAACTTTTCTTTTCTGTCAACTTCAGACACTTTCACTCTGGCCTTCTTGGGGGAACTAGGTTCCTCACTTTCACCTGCCTTCCTCTTGTGAGATTTCTTCTTCTCAACACCTTTATCCTTCCTACCGGACTTAGCTTTCTCACCAGACTCATTCTTCTCAACACTCTTCTCTTCATCAATTTCAACACTTTACGCAGATGACCGTTTCTTGGACTTCTCAATCACAGACTTCTTAGAGGATTTATGAACAAGAGAAACAGGTTCCTCATTCACCTCTTCATCCTCAACATCCACAACATTGGCCGGAGGCAGATCCTCCTCATTCACTAATTTTCCCGCCTTCACCAATCTTCTTCTCTTCTTTTTCTCCTTATAAATCTTTAAAGCATTTTCAAGAGCTTCTTTCTTCTGTTGCCTAGTAGTGGGTATTTTAAGAACATGCTCTTTAGAGGTTGTCCTACCACTTCTAGCAGCGATAAACTGGGCTACAAGCATGTCATCATAATCCTCTTCACTTTCATCATCTTCTTCTTCAGACAGAGGTTTCTTCTCAAGAATAAAAAAATCTAATGGAACTGCATCAAGATGAGGGGAAGAAAAAGGGTCAGTACTGTCTAGGGGCTTTTTGGTGGATCATGGAGTTTCATCCCAAGTAGAAGCATACTGATCCTCTTGGGAAGAGGGAGCGGGTCCCTCTGTTGGCTCCCATGTAGTACTGACTGACCTTGAGGCACCTTTTCCCCATTTTCATCCCCATTCCCCTTTTCTTCCCCCTGAGTCTCAACACTCACATCCCCAGACACATACTCCCCAACCAAACTCCCTTCAGCAACAATAAGAAACATGTTTTCTATGACATCTTTTTCAAACAAATCCAACAATGTAGAATTAGTAGAAGCTAGAGAGGCATTACCTGATAGTGATATTGTGTTTAGATCAAAAGTTGGAGTAGATGGAGTGGTAGATACACCAGATGCTTCACTAAGACTAGAAACATATTCTTTGTCTATAGTTGCTTCCTCAACCCTCTGACTCGATACCTCTGTTCCTTCTTCCCTTTCAATCGGTCCTTCTTCAACCATTTTTTTCCGGCATAGCATAGGGGGAGGTTGAAGAGACAAACTTCTTGGGTGTTTGATTTTTTCGGCTACTATGGGAACCAGAACTACAATAGAGGAGGAGACACTGGGTGGTGGATGGTTGGAGATGGGGGTTTCAATGGGTGAAGGTTGAGACTCCAATTCAGACTATTGTGCTTCGTGAGACAAAGACACAATAGGGATGTCAGTGATGGCTTTAGAAGACTCTGATTTTGGGGAAGACATGGTGAATTTTTTAACACGAAAGAGAGGGTTTTGGGAGAAGAAAAAAGAGTTTGATGGATTTGATGTAGACAGTTATGAGAGAGACATGTCTCTTGGGGTTATTTAGAGGGAAAGAGGGTCCGGTTACAGTTGGATGCGATGGACTAGATAGTCAGGTCGTTTTGTAATGGGCGTGACGTTTGGGCTTAAAAGGTATGGGAAAAGAGCGGACATATTTTGATGTCGTGGAACACTAGTAGTTCAAAATGCGTATGGGTTTAAGAGGAACTACTAACCTGAGTCACGGGAACCAGGTTCCCTGACTAATTTTGCAAGTATGAGCATCATCCTTCTAGCAAATTGCAATGTCATTAGCTGCTTTCTTGTCCTATAATTTCCATGCGTGTTTACCTGTAACGATATAGAATTGAGTTAGAAGTTTCCAGAAAACACTTTTTAGTAGTTTACCTTACCAATCCTTCATAGCCAATCATTGGGGGACTAGGTTCTCAGTTCAACTTGATCAGTTCCAACTCCAGTAGATTCCTTTCAAAATGCTCTCTACTCAATGCTTTGGTGAAAATATCAACTACCTGATCCTTTGTTTTGCAAAACTTCATGTAGATGAGACCATTTTCAACATTGTCCCCGAGGAAGTGATGTTGCACATCTATTTGATTTGTCCTCTTATGCTAAACCGGGTTATTTGACATGTTGAGAGCACTTGTGTTTTCACACAGTAGTGGCACACAGTCAGCAAACACGCCAAAATCTTCTAATTATTGCTTGATCCACAAAAGTTGGGCACAATAGGAAGCAACTGCCATATATTTAGCTTCTGCAGTAGAGAGGGGCTACAATGTTTTATTTCTTGGTGCCCCATGAAATCGAGCATGACCCCAGAAAAGTTCCATCGCAAATGTACTCTTTCTATCCACCAGATAACTAGCATAATCAGCATCAACATACCCAATTAAGTCAAAATGATCTCCTGAGGGATAATAGAGAACCAGGTCATATGTTCCTTTGAGATACCTCAGAATTCTTTTGGAAGCTTTCAAATGAGATTCTTTAGCACTATATTGGAATCTAGATAATAACCACACACTAAACACAATGTCAAGTATGCTAGCTGTTAAATACAAGAGTGAACCAATAATGCCCCGATACATGGATTCATTAAAAAGAGAACCAAGTTCGTCCATGTCTAGACGAGTGGCTGTGGCAATAAGACTATCGATTGTCTTTGAGCTTTCCATATCAAACCTCTTCAAAATCTCCTTAATGTATTTCTACTGACTTATCATCGTTCTCTTAGAGGTTTTCTTAACTTCCAGACCTAGGAAGAAGTTCAGTTCCCCCATCATTCTCATTTCAAACTCATTTCCTATAAGGTTGGAAAACTTCTCACATAAGAGATATTTGTTGCACCAAACATGATGTCGTCCACATAGACTTGCACAATTAGCAGGTACCTCCATTTTTTCTTCAGAAAAAGAGTGTTGTCAATTTTCCCTATAATGAAACCATTTTTCAAAAGGAACCTGGACAACCTTTCATACCATGCACGAAAGGCCTGTTTTAATCCATATAGTGCCATGTCGAGTTTGAATACATGTTTAGGATACTCATGGCATTCAAAATTAGGTGGTTGTTTGACAAAGACTTCTTCCTTCAAACATCCATTCAGAAATGCACTCTTGACATCCATTTGAAACAATTTGAATTCCATATGAGATGCAAAAGCAATGAGAATTCTTATGGCTTCCATCCTTGCAACCGGAGCAAAAGTTTCGTCATAATCAATTCCTTCTTCTTAATTATATACTTGAACCACAAACCTAGCCTTCTTGTTGTATTTCCAAACTCATCAAGCTTGTTTCTGAACACCCACCTGGTTCCAATAATAGTTCTATTTGAAGGTCGGGGAACCAGGTGCCACACACCGTTCCTCTCAAATTGATGGAGTTCATCTTGCATTGAAGTAATCCAGTCAGCATCTTTCAATGCTTCCTTGATATTTTTGGGCTCAATTTGAGACAGGAAGACCGAGAAAGCAAACATGCTTCTTGTCTTTGGTCTTGTCTGAATTTCTGGAGTCGAGAGGGGTGATTACATTCTAGAGAGGATGTGAGCTTTTGTTCTTCCAGTTAGACACTTGAGTCTCATGGTGAGAAGAACCAGGTTCCACCATTTGGGATCCATCATTAGCATCCATAGAAGTGTGAGTTCCACTTCCCTGCTCAGCATCAGCGGTGCCTTGCACAACATTATCAACTTTGTTTTCTATTTCAGTTATTGTAATGGAGGGACCGGGTTCTTTTGAATCAATAGGAGGTTCTGCTGCATCTTCTTCACTAGACTCCTTGACCTGACTCTTGGAATTAAATTTTCCCGGCGCTTCCTTACCATTATTGAAAACAAAACATTGGCAACCAAATGTTCTCAGGTGGGTCAACTTTGGTTTTCTCCCGTTTAGCAATATATACGGGGTCTTGTTTAGGAGGGACCTGATCATGCACCTATTTATTAGATAGAAAGCAGTGTTCACTACCTCAACCCAAATGCTCTTTGGTACACCACTGTCAATTAGTATTGTCCTTGCTATATCTTCAAGAGTCCTATTTTTTCTCTCCACAATACCAGTTTGTTGAGGTGTTCTGGGAGCTGAAAAATTATGACTTATATCATTTTCAGCACAAAATTCATCAAATTTGATATTTTCAAACTCCTTACCATGATAAAATCTTACGTTTACAACATTATGACTCATCTTCACTTGAATCTGCTTCACAAAGGCAACAAATATTGGAAATGTTTCATTCTTGGTTCTGAGGAACAGGGTCCATGTGAATCTGGAGTAGTCATCTAAAATAGCAAAGATCTACTTTTTTCCTCCTCTGCCGGGCATCCTCATAGGTCCACACAGATCCATATGGAGAATATCATAGTGTCCTTGAGGCTCTTACTTCCTTCTTTGGCTTGAAGGAGGACCTGACTTGCTTCCCTTTCACACATGTATCACACACCTTGTGATCCTTGAACTTTGACTCTGGCAGCCCATGAACCAGGTCCTTCTTCACTAGCTTGTTCAACAAGGAGAAGCTTCCATGATTCAACCTTCTGTACCATAGTTCAACATCATCATCATCAACACTTAAACATGTAAGATCCCCATTGTTCAGAGACTCAAAGTCAGGAACATAGATGTTTTTGAATCTTTTCGCCACTAGAACCACTTCACCAGTTACAAGATTGGTGACTGTGCAAGACTCTGATCAGAACTCCACTTTGTTTCCTTTGTTGTAGATTTGAGAGACACTCAGCAAGCTGTATTTCAGGCCATTTACATAATACATATTCTCAATTGAATTCATGAGTGTCTTCCCAATTTTCTCAACTACCAGAATGTATCCCTTTTTCCATTGCCAAAGGACACACTCCCACATTGCAGGGTTTTGAGTGAAAGGAAATTGTCAGTACTTCCAGTCATGTGTTTAGAGCAGTCGCTATCTATGTATCATATTTGACTGCTTCCTTTCACTGTTCCCTGCACAAGGAAATCAGGTATTGGACTTGGGAACTCAAACAAGTTTGGGTCCCTTGTAATGAGGAAAGGGGCGAATTAAACTTCTTTTTGTCCAAGTAGGCATCACACACTTTTTATTTTAGGAACCAGGTTCCCTAGTAGTAGATAGTTTTTCAGCAAAAACTTTGTTTTTATGTTAGGACTGAAACCTAGCATTACAGGAATATTTGAAATGATCAGTCTTACCACAGTGAGTGCAAAGCCAATTATCAGGCACATTAACATACTTTCTATGTGGGTTGTAAGGAGCCTTTTTCCTTTTGGAACCCGATTCCCTGCATGTTCTCCTCATTACTTTTATACATGGAATTGATTGTATCGGAGGACCAGGTCCACTCCAGAGATTTATCTAGGTTATTTTTAACCATGCTTAGATCTCCTGAAGTTGTATATTTCTTTGAAGTTCAGTACAAAGACTCGATTTTACCCTTTTTGAGTTCATTTTCAAGCTTAAGGTGTGGCTCACTCGCCACTTCCTTTCCTTTTGAAGAGTTCACGCAATTTTCTATTGAAGCGTTTACATAAACATTTTCTATTTTTAATTCCTCTACTATTTCATTTAGTTCCACAATTACTACCAACAAGTCATCTCTATCATGTTCTACCTTTTCAATGTTCTCAGTTAGAACATCCTTTTCTTTCTTTAAATCCTCAATGATTTTGTTTAAATCAACAACTACGCCCAGTAAACCATCTCTCTCATGATTTATCTCTCCTAATTCCTCAGTTAAAACATTTTTATCATTGATAAGGTTATGGTGAGCATCAAGAAGGACATTAGCTACAGAATCAAGCTTCTTTTGAGAGTAAGACTTCAAATTTCTTTGAACGTCTAGAAAGTTTACCTCATCATCATCATCATCATCTTCATCCTCATTAGATTTTGTCGTCAGGGCAAAAAATGAGTCATATTCTGCTGCTTTGCTTCTAACGACCATCATGGAGGTGTCGCCTTGTTCATCATCGCCCTCAGATTCACTAGAGGAATCTTTCCATGTAGCAAGAGCTTGTTTCACAACATTATCAGTGGCACCTTTTCTCTTGAATTTCCTGTCGGGAACCAGACTCCTCTTGGCGGTCTTGTCTGTGTTGTGCTTGTAATGGTCCGACTTGTGGAGGTGACAATCTTTGATGAAATGTCCTGGCTTCCCGCATTTGTGACAACAATCACAGCCTTTTGTTCTACTAGAGTTGTCCTTTTTTGGAATACTTCCTTTTCTACTAACCATTTTCTGAAACCCTCCGTGTCAAGTAGGCCATGTCAACATCATCACCATTTGAGTCATTATTGTCTGCTTTGAGAACCAGATTCTTCTCCTTTTTGCGTTCTCTTCTTTCATGGTCCTTCTTCTTCTTCTTCTTCTTCTTCTTCTTCTTCTTCTTCATTTCGTAGGTCTTCATATTTCCAATGAGTTTGTCAATCGTCAGCTTTTGCAGATATTTTGCCTCCGTGATAGCATTCACTTTGCTCTCCCAAGAAGCAAGTATCACACTTAGTATTTTTCTGTCCAGTTTGTTCCTTGGAATGATCTCTCCTAGAGAATAGAGCTCATTGATGATTTAAGTGAAGTGCATATGTATTTGCTGAATGGACTCATCATCCTTCATCTTGAATAGTTCATACTTAGTCGTGAGCATGTCGATCTTTGACTGCTTGACTTGAGTTGTTCCTTCATGTGTGATTTGGAGAGCCTCCTAGATCTCCTTGGCATATTGACAAGCTTAGATTCTGTTGTACTCGTGTGGTCCAATACCACAGACGAGGATATTTTTTGCTTGAAAGTTTTTCTCGATAGATTTGCGATCAACATCATTGTACTCCTTCCTTGTCTTTGGGGCTATCACTGCTGTCTCGACAATGTTCTTCATTGGGACGAAGGGTCCATCACACATGAGATCCCAAAGCTCCGAATCTTCATCCTTGATAAAATCATGCAATCTTATCGTCCACCAGCCATAGTATTGTCTATGGAATCTTGGCGGTCTGTAGGTTGATTGACCTTCTTCAAAGTTTGGTGGAGAAAGCATGTAGATCCTTTCTAGGTGTTAGCCTTATAGAAAGAACCTTATCTGATACCAATTGATGTAAACTAAGAGTTCACCAAACTATATAAAGAACCCGGTTCTCTATCAGTTTCCACCGAACACACATACACAACGGTAAATAAATAACACAATAATATTTTACATGAAAAGCTTCCAACTCACAGGATTAAAAACAATGGCCTACACTCTTAGGATTTCAATTTCACTAACCGAGAAACTTTAGATTACAACATATTTTAACCTTGGAATTAAACTCTTAATCCCTCACATACTTGCAATAATTATATTGCAACCCTCTTTGTAATAACTCTATTATAAAGCTCACCACTTTGACTAACTCTAGTCAAACACAAACATAAAGTTTATGGTTAACAAAGATATCCTGCGAGATACCTCTAACTAGATGAGTAGGAATTACAAATGGATAACGTTAAAAAAGATAAAACAATACTAAGGACACACGATATACTTAGTGTTGGGATCTGGTCCTTTGTTCTGTTGTTGCTTTGTTCTTAAGCCATGGAGTAAATGAAGGCGGCTGGACACTCGAGAGAGAATAATGTTTTAGGGTTTGCAAATGTATGTAATACCTTGCCTATTGTTGATAATATATAAGTGAGGTAACTAGGATGATGCAAGCAAGTATCTGGTACACATCATGCTCCAACAGTGACTGATGCACTGTTGCGCCTACAGTGCAACAACTTTAACAACTGTAAAAAGTTTATTTGTACTGTGACTGGAGGGACTGATAGCCATCTGTTCCCTCTACTTTTCCCTTGACTAATATCATTGGAACTTGTTCCATAGATGTGACTTGTCGTTTTGATCATGTAGAGGCTTTGTATCAAGTTCTTTATCTAGTTCTTATACGAAGTTTTTTAGATCATCAAAACACAAAGGCACATAACTTATCATTATACAAAGTATATGTCGTAAGTCAGTTTAATCGAATAGTATTAATAAAATCTATAACTGTCGGTGCACTAAATTAATCGAATAGTATCGATACTTAAATGACATAATTTCATCTTCTAGTAGAGTTTTCTTTTCACTTTTGCCACTTATGTTTGTCTATACAAGAGACCCTTCATATATGCTAAGTAATCCTATATTTTGATAGATGATTCATAGGCTTGGCACGTAGCTTTAACGCGTAGCTCCTTCCACTTAAGGAGAAAAAAAGTGATAGTGATTGGTACTGGGGAAATAAATTATTTTTTCTACATAGCTTCAATGACACTACAATTAATTTGTTGACTGTATGAAGAGAAGGTGATAAATTATAGTAATATTTAGAAGGGAAAAAGGAAGTTTAGGACTTTTACGATATGAGAAACATCGTGACCGAATTAAAGAAAACCGCAACAAACCCAACGGCCAAAGTCACGAGTAATTACCATTGGGTCTTGTAGTTGCATGATAAGAACCTCAAGTCATAAGGCTTCTTGCTCAAATATCGAAGTTTATTAATTACATATTTGAACAGATGTGTTAATTTGAGTGCCTTTATGGATAACTAAAGAACTAGGTTCTTTACCTTACTCCTTACGCATAAAGTAAAATAAGCAGTAAACTAAAAACATCAGTTTTTATGTGGAAAATCATCCCGCTCAAAAGGTGCAAAAACTACAACAGAATTTTCAACTTCAACTGCATTATAACAATGAGCCAAATTCATCGATTACAGATCTATAACTCAATACTCTCCAATACTCCTACTTCAGTTATTTGATTTACATGTTACTCTAACTTGTAAAACAAACACTCACTCCAACAACTCACTGAATGTTTATGACACATCGATTACAACTCATTTTTTTAAAACACATGTACTAGACTAACTCAAGAAGAACACAACACTGGTACTCGACTTGAGTGTAGACAATGTAGTTCTTCAGTTGATGTGCAAAAAGATGATCTCAACAGTCCAAAATAATAGTATTTAAATTCCCTGGACTCCAATTACTTTAGAGTCCTATATGTAGTCAGCTTCTCATCTGATAGGACTCATACTGTTCCAGGGCTTCGCAATTCTTAGGACTATTATCTCTAAGTTATGCATGCATATAATCTTAATCAACAACCTTTATCATGTCTAACACTCTTCTTCCAACAATCTCGGACCTAGGTAACTTTGAGATAAAGTTACTGTCTTGCAAAGACGTACAATCATCAACCTTGAGAAGTTGGTTCTTAGAGAAGTTAAGAAGCTACGTTGAGGACCTGGTTCTTAGAGCATTTTATCTGAAACGAACTTTGTTAATCATCAAAATATCAATATTCAACAAATTCTCCCTTTTTGATGATGAAAACCTTTTAGCATATTATAACCAAGGAACAACATCTGTACCACAAGTACCCAGACAGGGACATCAACACCCCAAACTCTATCTTCCCCCTTTTGGCATCATCGAAAAATGACAAGAAGATGTTAGACATACAAAGCACTGTTAATGAAAGATTCATGGCCATTTAGGCTACAACACAAGCCCAATAATTATCAAAGAAAACAAACTAAGCTGATGATATAACCATGTGAGAATCATTAAAACATTATAAGAGAAGTCATTTAGCAGTGCCAAAATAAGCCCAGGGCCTTGACTCAAAACATTAGAGCAAAATAAACTAAACATCCTGCAACTTACTCAAAACTAAAGCAATGAAAACAAGAACAAAAGAATAACTGGAATAACACAACTAACTAAAGACACTAGGGGAAGGACCATGTTCATGGATGAAAGGAAGATGGGGTCAATGCTTTCACAAGGGTGGCAATCTGTTGAGTATGAGCTTCTTTGTTCTTTATGAGCTCCTCCCTAAGCTACCTGGTTTCTTTTCTCAATTCATCATTATATTCTCTAAGCTTGGCATTCTCGTCAAGTTCTAACTCCAACATCTTAGTAAGCTCTAACACCCTGCTGCTACCAGGTAGAATAACATAACCTCTTGCCCCTAGCCCTATCTCTTCATACCCACACTGCTTGAGGGTAACAACATTCAAAACATCATTGTGGTTTCCATACTTAAGCTCAAGCAAGGCAATATTGAGCTTGTTAAACAACTCAATTAACATGAAGCCATAAGGCATAACATGCTTAGGCTTGGAAGTATTTGCAGCCCGTGCTATGTGCTGAATCATCAAGCTGGGGAGATTGATAGCTCTATCAGTGTCAAGCAATTCCATCACTACCATGTCCCGCAGAGTAGCCTCGTGCCTTCTCTCAGATCTCTGCAAAATGTAGGAGTTCACAAAGTGAAATAACAGCTTGTGAAAGGGAGTCATGTCAGTCTTACACACCTTCTAGAGAGCATCCAATTCAAACTTCTGAGAGAACTTCATTGTAACTACAATTTATGTGTCCACATCATTGTCTACGGCTGACCACTTTTTCTTCAAGTAATTGTCAAAACCCAAGTAGGGAATATTCAGAAGCATCTCAATTTCCTTAGTATCAAACTCCATCTCAAACCCCCTTGCATTACGCATGACCACTTTGTCATCAACTTAGAATTTTGCATAGAACTATACCACAACCGGCACGCACACAGGAGGAAAAACCTTGACAAACATGTGTCTTCATCCCTGTAGCTCAAGTATTTCAACTAATTAAGCCATCCCTTTCTCATCAATGTTTGCAAGAATTTTCCTACATACTATGGATCAAATGAGTGCACATCTCATTATCAGAAATTCCTACATACTATGGATCAAATTTGGGAACAAGTTTTCTGTAGCCAATTCCTGATTTGTTAGTGCTGCAGTTTTCATTCAGAAAATTTAATGCATATGAGGATCTATGATAGTTGCTTATCCTAGATAATTTATAATTATTCTTTTCTAAATTTTCTTGCAGTACTTTATTCCTTCATTCAGCAACACAAAGATTATCTTTAGCCCTTTTTAGTTACTTTTCAAGCTTATCTGACAGATCACCCCTCTTTCCCTTACCATGTGACTTCTCATTTTTAGAAGTGAGCTCAAGAACCTGGTTCTCAAGGTCTTTGAACTTTCCTTCAAGATCAGCTTTGTCAGATTCCAGTTCTTTGAGATCAAGTTTGACACATGAAATGTTGCTAATTAACTGATAATTTCCAGCACTTATCTTGTCCATCTCACTCAGTATGGTCACAATTATGGCCATCAGTTATTTTTTAGACATAACATGAATATTTTCTTTCAAGTTAGAGATACTTACCCGATTTGCTTAATCTTCAGTCTCTGAATCACTCATCGCCATCATTCCTATCACTTCTTCTTTTGTTTGGCTTATTTAAATTTCCATCCGCGCCACTTCATTATATTTATCCCCAAAATCAGCTTCCAAGGTCCTCCATATGTCATGGGTAGATATGCAAGAGGAGACCTTATGATTTCTTGGCAAACTTTTGTAGAGCAGTTCCTTTGCTTTAGCATTTTCTAGTTTAACTGTCGATCTTCATCATTTTATTCATCTTCTCTCTTGTTACATCTGTTACCCTCACCATCCATTTTGGTAGGGATGATTGGTCCGTGACTGACAATCACCCATAGGTCAAAGTCAACGGCTTGAAGGAATGTTTCCATACATATCTTCCATTCATCATAGTGATGTCATCAAATAGAGGAGGTCTTCCCATGTGAATTCCAAGATGTAATGGAGGTTATGTCTCTAGTGTCTGATGTGCATCAATTACAACATAGAGACATATGGCCTCATCCTCCTTCTCTTCCTCTTTATCACTTCCACTGTCCTCATATGTTGCTATAAAATCCTACTTCGTTGCTTCAGTGAATCTTTTACCTAGGAGTTTTCCTTTGTTTGGACCCTCCTCTCTCATTTTCTTCCAGTTTCTCCTTTTCAGCTCATTCTTTCCTCCACTCAATTTCCCACATTGGGCAGTCTTTGACCATGTGGTCTAATTTGTTACACTTGTAGCACCCATCATAAGCAGTTTTGTCGATCTGCGTAGGCTTACCAATGTTCTCTCTCTTAGATGCATTTTTAGAATTCTTCATGAACTTCTTGAACTTAGCAAACATTTTTAGGTCAGGATCATCACTGTCGTATTCATCTTCTTCAGATGCCTTGAGGACCAAGGCCTTATCCCTCTTTGGTTCTTCCTTGCGCAGTTCTATCTTTCTCATTTCATGAGTCTTTATGTTTCTAACCAACTCATCAAGTGAGATCTTATCCAGCTCCTTGGCTTTCTGAATAACTGTGACTTTTGATTCCTATGAAGTTGGAAGAATACTAATCTTTGCTAACCAACTCTTCGGAATTAAATATCTTTCCAAGTGATTTCAGTTCATTCGTTATTATGGTAAACCTAATCATCATCTCCTAGATGAGCTCAGACTCCTTCATGGAGAAGATCTCATAGTTTCTCATAAGTAATTTTATCTTGGATCTCTTCACTTGGTTTGTTCCTTTATGAGAAGTTTGGAGTGCATTCTAGATCTCCTTGCATTGGAGCAAGCTGATATCCTATTGTACTCATCGGGACCAAGTCCACAGATAAGGATTTTCTTAGCCTTTGCATTCTTCTCCATCGTTATGAAATCTGTTGTCACAAATTCAGAAGGGTCCATAGGAGCAGTTTCATTTTGCGCATTTTTTTAATAGGTGTTAGTGGACCTTGGTTCACTATGGTCCATAGTTCATAATCTTCAGCAGTCAGGAAATCTTCCATTCTTTCTTTCCACCAACTGTAGCATTTTTTGTTACACAAGGGTGGTCTGGTAGTTGATTGTCCTTCGTTAATTCTAGGTGGAGCACTTATTTTGCTTCCAATATCTCTCTAGGTGTTAACCGTGTGTGAGAGAACCTGCTCTGATACCAATTGTAAATGTGAGTGTGTTATAGATTACTAAAGAACTTGGTTCTTTACCGTACTCCTTACACATAAAGTAAAATAATCAGTAAAGTAAACACAATAATTTTTACTCGAAAAATCACCCGGCTCAAAAGACGTAAAACCCCCGACCTATTACGTAGGATTTTCAACTTCAACTTTACTAGAATAATGAGCCAAATGTATTGATTACAAATCTATAACTCAATACTCTTCGGTACTCCTACTTCAATCATTTTTATTTACAAGTTACTCTAACTTGTAAAATAAACACTCACTCCAACTCACTGATTGTTTATGACACTTTGATTATAACTTAATTTCCTAAAACACATTTACTAGAATGACTCAAGAAGAACACAACACTGGTACTAGAGTTGAGTATAGAAAAGATGTGCAAAAAGATGATCTCAGTAGTCCAAAAAGATAGTATTTAAATTGCTTGGACTCCAAGATCTTTTAGGAATTCCATGCGTAGTCAGCTTTTCGTTTTATAGGACTCCACAAGTCTTGGGACTATTGTCTCTCACTTATGTAAACTTATCTTCTAAATAAACATCATTTATCATGTCTTAGCAGTCTTCTTCCGACAAACTCCGACCCGGGTAACTCTGAGATAAAGTTACCGTCTTGCAAAGACACTGATGATAGGATAGAAACCTGCATTTTAGTCATAGTTTGCAATCTAATTACTGCTGTTTACTTGTGTTGAGCTTAAATATTAGTGAATTGCACTTATTATGTGTTTTTATGCCTTGTAGAAAATGATTTTGAGCTAACTTGAACAGGTTGGAGCTTTGAAGTCTGAGTAAAAGCTCAAGAAATTAGGCCGAGATCATATTCAGGGGTCGAGGACTAAGTCTGGATATCAAAATATGAGAAAAACAATTACTCTGAAAAAACTGCACTAATTAAAATAATTTGCCTTGGGCACACCCATTAAGGAAATATTAAATTCTAGACAAAAATAGTTAGTGTTACAAAACTACCATTAATTAAATATTGCAGCATAATTTAATGTGAGGAGTAAAAGACTTTTTAGGGATACGTACATAAGAGTAATTTTGGAAAAACAAATTAATTTTCTCTTGATTATATAAATAGACACTTATTTTGATTCAAAATAAAAAGATAAATTGGTCACTTATTGTGGACCAGAGGGAGTACTAAGTTTAAAAAATATTTGTGTGATTCAGGTGCTTCCATTAATCTTATGCCTTTGTCTATTTTCCGAAAATTGGAGGGAGAGATTGGAGAAATCAGGTCAATACCTATGTCCTTGTAGTTGGCAGATCAGGCCACAATCATACCTGAAAAAGTGTGAAAGATGAGCTAGTTCGGGTGGACAATTTGTGTTTCCCGTGGACTTCATTGTGGTGAGCATGGAGGAGAATAGGGAGGTCCCTTTGATTTTAGGAAGACTCTTCTTGATTACGGAAAAGCAATTCTGGATATTCAGGAAAGGTATCTCATGCTCAGAGTGGGCGAAGAAAAACTGATCTTTAAGATGGAAGGAGAAAGGGGGTCCCTAAAGGAGAAACATGGAGAGAGTCAAATAGATAAGTGTGGGGTGTACCCAAAGAAGGGTTAAAATAAGCTCTCAACATGGATGTGTGCACTGGGTCGGACGTGCAAAGGTCATTCTGACTTTGATTCAAATCCCGACTGGATGAATCAGGGAAGTTTTCTTTACCTCATGCTTTTTATTTGTATGTCAAGGGGACATGCCACAATTTAAAGTGTGGGGTAGGGCATGTAAATATGTATATGTGTGTTTTGTTTCATGTCTTTTAAAAATAAAAAAATATTTAACTTTTCTCGACAATGGATTTCCTCGATTGTCTTCTTGAGGGATCAAAGTCGAAGAAAAAATATTTTGTTTTTAGACGGAGTGTAACAACTCCCCCTTGATTTTTCTTTGTGCCGCGGTTTTTTCCAAGGATTTTGCTTGAACCAGGTGTAGTTTGTTATTCTTTTGTTAGGAATAGAAAAGTCTTATGCTATGGTGTTAAATGGAGATGACTTTTCTTTACTTTGTTGTGCCTTGAGAGTAGTAAGTGCCTTAGTTGTGACGCCTAGGCTTAGTTCTTGACTCATGTATAAGTGCCTTAAATTTTTTGATTGTGACTTTGCTTAATTGCTTTGACTAGAGAGTCGGGATAGATCCAATCCTGAGTGAGTTATGTGCCAATGTGTGAGTGAGGTTTTGTTGATATTCTGTGCATGTTAGTTGATGTATATAGCTTGCCCCATGTGTTTGCAAAGCGAAACAAAAGTCTTGTTCAGTCCAGGAAGTGATATAGGCATTTCTTTGTTGAGCCAATTATATGCTTTTACCCACCGAATTAATGAATATCTTAGGTAGCCCCTTTGAGCCTGTAATCCTACTTCTTTGGTAACCACACTATAAGCCTGGCTGTCACGAACCCAAATCTAATCTAGTCATGATGGCGCCTATCGTGGAACTAGGCCAGCCAAAACTACACTCAAATCATAATAAGCTTCCATTTACATCTTTACTAAACTGATAACCCATAAAGGTTTTGTTTAAATATTTATAAGACAGTTAAAGCTATACCGAAATATTAAATATAACCCCCGAGATCCCGGAGTCACTGGTCATGAGCATCTACATAAGATATACAACTTAAAAGAAAATAAATTCTATAATAGTAAGAAGGAGAGAGAGAGGACTGCGGACGCATGCAACTACCTCGCAAACCTCCGAGAAATCTCTGGAACAGATACATAGCTCACCCTGCCCTAACACCTGGATCTGCGCACAAGGTGCAGGGAGTAATATGAGTACACCAACTCAGTAGTAATGAAAATAAATCAGGTCTGAGCAGCAAGAAATAAAATGAATTCATCAATTCACAATAAGCACAACCTTTCTTTCCACCAATGTATAAGTTAAATCATCACGCTTAAAAGCCGATTTCAGTAAAAATCATTTGGAAATATACTTGCCAATAGTTTCAACATAAATTTCTAGAATTTTAGTGTAAAAATGCTGAAAATCATAAAAAGGCCCCTCGGGCAAAACATATTTCATAAGTTCAGAGTGAAAGTGGTAAAATCATAAGTAGCCCCACGGGAAAAAACATGTATCATAATCAGCCCCTCGGGCATGCCTCATAGTCACTCATAATCAGCCCCTCGGGCATACCTCACATTCACTCATGCCTCCCAATCACTCGTCATTCGGCACTCGACACTCGCACTCAGTAGGTACCTGCGCTCACTGGGGGTGTGTACAGACTCCGGAGGGGCTCCTTAAGCCCAAGCGCTAATATCAAACCACCTCGTGGCGTATCATATCCTCATAAATCAGGCCCTCGGCCTCACTCAATCAGAACCTCTCAAAAATCCCTCGGGCATATCAGTAAAAAGGGGTACTCGACCCAAAGCATCATTTTATATTGTAAACCAGGCTGAGTTTCGAAAACAGTAAGCACAATGTGACTGAGTCTAAATCATCAATAAATAATGAGGAAATAGCAGTTTAAAAAAAACCCCCCAAGGGGTCTAAACAAGTCGGCATGGGGCCCCAAACATGGATTATAGCCCAGATATAGCAATAATCTTTAGAACACAGTTTAACATATCATTTAGAGTAAAATACGCAACTCAATAGTTGCTGGGGAGAGGGCCAAGTCCAATCCAAAAATAAGTGCGTGCCACATACACGTCATCCGACATGTGCGCCATTCTAAAAATAGTGGAAAATATGAAGTCCGGGGTTTCATACCCTCAGGACAAGATTTATAACCATTACTTACCTCCACCGGGCCACAACACTAATCCGCGATGCTCTTGCCCCTCAAATTGGCTACCGATTGCTCCGAATCTAACCAAAACCAGTTTTACATCATCAATATATGCTAAAGGAACACAACCCAATCGAAAACTATCAATTTGTACAAAAATCTCGAAATTCGGCCAAGCCCGAGCCCCGGCCCACGTCTTGGACTCCGATAAAAATTACATCACAAGAACCCTTATCCTCCCACGAGTCCGTACATACCAAGATCATCAAAATTGGACCACAATTACCCACTAAAATTGCCAAAAGAAATTTCCAAATCTTTCCTCCTATTTCTCCAAACTTTTTCTACTTTAATTCTTCAAATTACAAGCTTAATCCGAACAAAATAGCATATAAACGACTTTTATAATCCGGGAACTTACCTCCATTGAAGACCCTCGAATTCTTTCTTCAATTTGCTCCTAAATAAGCTCCACCCGCATGCAACAATTGAAGAATAGCACAAATTTCGCGGAGGCACTCTTTTATACTGTTCTGCCCAGTTAATCCGCACCTGTGGACCTTTCCTCGCACCTGCGCACCCGCACCTGCAGTCCCAGGTGCGCACCTGCGAAATCCCACTAACAAACCAAATTCTCGCACGTGCGATCTCTTCTCCGCACCTGCGGTTTCGCAGGCGCGGCCAACTCTTCGCACCTGCGAACTCCTCCTGCCTAGACTCCTTTCGCACCTGCGCATGGGCCTTCTCACCTGCGGTGTCGCACCTGCGGTGTCGCACCTGCGGCTGCCCATCCGCAAGTGCGGCCACACCCGTTGCTTTACACCAGCAGCCATTTGCTGCAAATTTCCCAAATTCAAACCCTCGCCAACCATTCAAAATCAATCCCGAGCCCCTCGGGGCCCAAACCAAACATACCAAAATACCTCATAGCATCATTCAAACTTAGTCGAGTCTTTGAAACACCAAAAACAACACGAAAACACCAAAATTACATCAAATTCAAATCTATGAACTTTGAAACTTCTAAATCTCGCCAATGATGCCGAAACCAGCCAAAACACATGTGATTGACCTGAAATTTTGCACACATACCCAGAATGACATTACGAACCTGTTCCAACTTCTGAAATTCCNAGTTGACTTTTTCAATTATTAGGCTACTTTAAGAGACTAAGTGCCTCAATTCTCACCATGACCACTCTGAACCCGAACCAACCGACCCAACACACATAAATAAAGCTGAACCACATATAATGAAGCAGAAACAGGGGAAACGGGGATAAACTCTCGGAACGACCGGCCGGGTCGTTACATCCTCCCCCACATAAACATACGTTCGTCCTCGAACGGGCCAAGAGTTGTTCTCCAACACCATCAAACTGCTACGTAGCTTACCATGCACATACCCGGGGGTGATCCCACATCACCCTATTCCATATAGGTCCAATAGCACAATACCGTTGAAATTTCAAAATCCAATCCTGACCCATAAACCTTAGTTACAAATTCCCACTTCTGAAATAATATACAAGATCAAAATTCCATAACTATAAACTGAACAAGTCTGAACATGCTGAATCAAGCCATATACACACCCCATATGAAATCACATAATACACCGCGTGACTCAAACACTCATAGCGATAACTCTTAACCACAATAACTGCTCAGAACACCCCAGTACCGGTACATGACCTCTTATCAAGAAATGCCTCGCTCTAACACTTCCATCTACTGCCGATGATGAAAGAAACATTTAGAAACTATCAACCATTCGTTTGATCAGTCATACATGAAGCTCTCCCTTCCCAAACAGGAATTATAGCAGATTTCTAAGCGCATTCCCGATATTTATCCTTCCAACTATGCTGTAGACAATTATGAAAATATTCATTCTAGGTCCAATGACCTCTTCTCATCCATCACAACCACCCTGATAACATGACACATCGATACAATTCGAAGCCAAAACCTGTGCAACTTGTGCACTTAACAGCAACATCCCAATGTAATCAAATTATATAAAATATCCATACGAGAGGACTATCCTGCCATTAACAATTACCATCACCACATCATGCTAACATCCTAGCACACACCGTAAAAATCAAAACACACGAATCCAATACCAAAGGTCATACCCCTACATAACTCCACTACACTGCGCGATCTCATCCAAACGCTGGTCCACTTGAAATATTTCAAGACACCTTGCCCAAAAATCAATAACCATTCGAAATTCGATATCAAGTACTCAAAGTGCATTGCCATAACCACGGGGGAAACCAGACGATACCATGCCACCCGAAACAGAAGGTACATAACCAACGCGTCTCAACCTCGCAATACCCAATTACTTACCTTACTAAAATCTAGCTATAAAGCCCAATTAGTACCGCACCATATGTGCATATAACCAATAATCACCACTCCTCGCAACACTGAAGGGTAATTCATAGATCACTCCAGAACATGAATAAACTCAATCACAATCAAATGGTACGTTCCTCTATAATATAAATTCGGAGCCAACAATTCTGACCCGGTGCAGAACACACACCCATATTAGCCTACCAATAACCCTAATTTAACTCTGGTCACCCACAACAGATAGATAACTTACCGAAAAGTTCACAATGACGGAATCATGGTACATACTAACATCCGACTAGCTCTGGTCGCATATTCACAATTCACTACCACAAAATAACCTATTTATGAGAACTCTCAGTCTCGAAGTCCATGAAGCGCAGGAATTACTATATCTGATCTCAACTCCACCGCTCGAATACATGACACATCCCTAATACTCAATCATTCCACGACGGATACCCCTATGATTCTTCCGCGTCACCAAGCCAAACCTTGAATATCAACAGTGGATCCAACAAGAGAGCGCCACAATACCAATGAAGTACCCTTAACTCCACACATGACCTTTCAAAAATGTATACCCTCATCAAGCCACCCCACAGTGATATCATCTACCAAGTCATCTGAAACTGTCCATGCTGCCTAAGAAATTTGTTTTGACCTTCCTTCCAGAACTGAACCGCGACCTCACATATGCAAATATCAACTCCACCCACATACTGCATACGCCATGCCATCACAGGGAAATTATGGGAACTTCTTGATCCCTTCCGAGCAACAAGCAACTACGCACCGAACTAGCCAAGAACTTCCATTTGATCCCATTTAGAAGCAAATTCACTACACGTCGCCCGCACCTCATGCCAGAAGAAAATATGCACCCTTAACCGGGGTAGAAACCATTAGGAACTATCTGAAATCTCATTTGCACAACACCAAACCATCAGGATTGAATCCTTATAACTCAACCAAGCTACACAGGCCAACAAAAATCAAAGAGCATTGCTAAGAAACACCCGTAAAAACTCGTCACTTTATGAACACCCAAAGAACTAATCGTATCCCTTACCATGCCGATCCGACCTACTACCAAGTTGCCCTATTTACCCAAGTTTCTTCTGACTTACCTTCAAATTGATACTTCTCCCTGCCGTAATACCACAATTTTCAACCCAGACTCACCACACGCGACCCAAGCACAATACCATACCGTCTAAGGCTCATAAGCCACCGAATACTCTCTCAAATATCCCCAAAAGCACCACATTCAAAATACTTACCCTGAAGAGACTTCCTGCGAATCTAAAGCCATTACCTTCACCTTCCTGATACTGATATGTAGAATCCGTGATGATGTAGAAATACCATAAGTCTTGACACCCTCTAACGTAAATCTCAATCACACTGACCAGTTAGGCAGAATCGACCTGACCCATTTGCACACTGACATACTAGGAAAGTAATCCACTCACCTGAAGCCACAAGCAAATTCATACACTGCACACACTACACCTTTTACAATTTCCACTAAATCATTCAATAGAACCCAATTACCCAATAGAGTACATTACAACCTATATCGAAGAAATTTCCATTACTCGTGTCATTCCCAGGACCCACACCTGCAGGTCATAACTGATTTACCAATATACCTTGAACTGAAACCAATACCACACATAATCGTGCAATCAACTTATCATTAACATACTCCCCCACTTGGCTCAAAGCCAACGATCGAGACAAACAATAACTCACAATGCCCATAATAACACCACCCGTCTAACAGCTCAAGTCATCTGCAAATCTCGCATTCACCATTGTAACAATCATGGAAACTTCTACAAGCGATCTAAACTCCAATTACAACATATATCATTTAATGGTAGAAGAGAACTTATTACAGAACTACATAGGGACCACACACCCTAGGACAACCCGCAGGAGATACCCCTGCCCACTAGCCTCAAACATAATGTCTCTCTATACACTTCCGAAGACCATAACTATCACACAATCACTACACCCTTCTGCATCTAAACAACAACAACGCCTACCCTCGAGGCATCAAAATACGCGGTAAAAACCTAAAGCTGATGGCAGAACTAACACTGGAGCGGTGGTCTAAGTAATCTTGAGATTCTGGAAGCTCTACCGACACATGTCTGACCACATGGATACCCTCACTGGAAACCACGTGTCCCAAGAATGCTACTGAACCGAGCCAAGATTCACACTCGAAGAATTTTGCATAGAGCCTTTCTTCCCTGAATCCTTATAATGCCATCCTCAAATACGGAGTATACTACTCCTGGCTACGCGAATATTCCAGGACGCCATCAATGAATACAATAACAAGGAGTGCTAATACGGCTGGATTACACCGTTAATCAAATACATGAACGCTACTGGGGCAATGATCAGCTCAAAAGACATCACCAGGGACTCATAACCCAATAGAAAGATACGATTCACTCCACAACTACACAACATGAGAGGTCTTCCAATACACTCACAACTCGAAGCCATATACCAAACCGAGACAGAAATCAAACATTCAATAGTTCTTGCCACATTTCTAGCCAACTATTTTGTCACAATCAACAACCTGAACACAGCCAACCATCAAATCACACTCACCACGTAGCCATCTAGTCACCAATTCTCATCAATAAGAACACAAACGGACATATAAGTCCCCGAATGCACGACTCACACAATCGAAACCTCAGCACTCAAGCCATAGAATGAATCCGGCCTCAAGTCCTCCAGACTGGCCCATTACCAACATGCAAAAATCACATCTCATCCATGAAAGTCACAAGCCGTCGATGCACAACTGATACCAAGCGTTCTTGGGCGCGTTCGAATACATGGAAGGAATTCAAGAGTTACGCTCTTGGCTGAAAAAAATGGGTTCGCACGACAAGAATTCAAGAATGTAAGATTTTCCTAAGGGTTCCGTAGCCTCTCGAAGATAAGTACAGACCTCTCCGTACCGATCCGCAAGACTCTACTAAACCTGCTCATGACCGGTGAGTCCTATGTAACCTAGCGCTCTGATACCAACTTGTCACGACCCCAAATCTAAGCTAGTCGTGATGGCGCCTATTGTGGAACTAGGCCAGCCAAAGCTACACTCAAATCATAATAAGCTTCCATTTACATCTTTACTAAACTGATAACCCATAAAGGTTTCCTTTAAATATTTATAAAACAGTTAAAGCTATACCGAATATTAAATACAACCCCCGAGATCCCGGAGTCACTGGTCATGAACATCTACATAAAATATACAACTCAAAAGAAAATAAATTCTATAATAGTAAGCAGGAGAGAGAGAGAGGGACTGCGGACGCATGCAGCTACCTCGCAAACCTCCTATAAATCTCTGGAACAGATACATAACTCACCCTGCCCTAACACCTGGATCTGCACACAAGGTGCAAGGAGTAATGTGAGTACACCAACTCAGTAGTAATGAAAATAAATCAGGTCTGAGCAGCAAGAAACACATAAAAATCAATTATCAACTCACAATAAGCACAACCTTTATTTCCAACAATGTATACGTTAAATCATCACGCTTAAAAGCCGATTTCAGTAAAAATCATTTGGAAATATACTTGCCAATAGTTTCAANGCACTCAGTAGGTACCTGCGCTCACTAGGGGTGTGTACAGACTCCGGAGAGGCTCCTTCAGCCCAAGCGCTAATATCAAGCCACCTTGTGGCGTATCATATCCTCACAAATCAGGCTCTCGACCTTACTCAGTCAGAACCTCTCAAAAGCGCCTCGGGCGTATCAGTAAAACGGGGTACTCGACCCAAAACATCATTTTATATCTTAAAATAGTGTAAACCCGACTGAGTTTCGAATATAGTAAGCACAATGTGACTGAGTCTAAATCATCAATAAATAGTGAGGAAATAGCAGTAAAAAAAAAAGCCCTCAAGGGGTCTAAACAAGTCGACACGAGGCCCCAAACATGGCTTATAGCCCAAATATAGCAATAATCTTTAGAACACAGTTTAACATATGATTTAGAGTAAAATACGCAACTCAATAGTTGCCGCGGAGAGGACCAAGTCCAATCCAAAAATCAGTCCGCGCCACATACTCGTCATCCGACATGTGCGCCATTCTAAAAAAAGCGGGAAATATGACGTCCGGGGTTTCATACCCTCAGGACAAGATTTATAACAATTACTTACCTCCATCGGGCCACAATACTAACCCATGATTCTCTTGCCCCTCAAATTGGCTCCCGATTGCTTCGAATCTAACCAAAACCAGTTTAACATCATCAATATATGCTAAAGGAATACAACCCAATCGAAAACTATCAATTTGTACAAAAATCTCGAAATTCGGCCAAACCCGGGCCCACATCTCAGAATCCGATAAAAATTACATCACAAGAACCCTTATCCTCCCACGAGTCCGTACATACCAAGAACATCAAAATCAAACCACAATTACCCACTAAAACTGCCTAAAGAAATTTCCAAATCTTTCCTCCCATTTTTCCAAACTTTTTCTACTTTAGTTCTTCAAATTACAAGCCTAATCCGAAAAAAATAGCATAGAAACGACTTTTATAATCCGGGAACTTACCTCTACTGAAGACCCTCGAATTCTTTCTTCATTTTGCTCTCAAATAAGCTCCACCCGCATGCAAAAATTGAAGAATAACCAAAATTTCGCGGAGGCACTCTTTTATACTGTTCTGCCAAGTTAATCCGCACCTGCGAACCTTTCCTCACACCCGCGGACACGCACCTGCTGTCCTAGGTGCGCACATGCAAAATACCACTAACAGACCAAATTCTCACACCCGCGATGTCTTCTCCGCACCTGCGGCTTTGCAGGCGCGACCAACTCTTCGCACCTGCGGACTCCTCCTGCCTAGCCTCCTTTCGCACCTGCGCATGGACTTTCTCACCTGCGACGTCGCACATGCAGCTGCCCATCCGCAGGTGTGGCCACAGCAGTTGCTTTACACCAGCAGCCATTTGCTGCAAATTTCCCAAGTTCAAACCCCCGCCAACCACCCAAAATCAATCCCGAGCCCCTCGGAGCCCCAACCAAACATACCAAAACACTCCATAGCATCATTCAAACTTAGTTGAGCCTTCGAAACACCAAAAACAACATAAAAGCACCAAAATTACATCAAATTCAAATCTATGAACTTTGAAACTTCTAAATCTCGCCAATGATGCCGAAACCAACCAAAACATATCTGATTGACATGGAATTTTGCACACATATCCAAAATGACATTATGAACCTATTCCAACTTCTGAATTTCCATTCCGACCCCGATAGCCTATTTCCCTTTGCCGACCAGAAATTGCCAAAAACTAACTTTCGCCAATTCAAGCCTAATTCTACTCCGGACATCAAAACTACATTCCGAACACACTCCTGAGTCCCAAATCACCTAACGAAGCTATTCGAGCCATAAAATACGCATTCCGAGGTCATTTACCAATAAGTCAACTCTTAGTTGACTTTTTCAACTATTAGGCTACTTTAAGAGACTAAGTGCCTCAATTCTCACCATGACCACTCTGAACCTGAACCAACCGATCCAACACACATAAATAAATCTGAACCACATATAATGAAGCAGAAACGGGGGAAACGGGGCTAAACTCTCGGAACGACCGGCCGCGTCGTTACACTGACCCCTTTGTTTGAATTGACTATCTGATTTAACTGTTTACCTCTCTTGAGCACTTGATATATTTTCAAGCTTGTTAAAAACTAAGTGTAGGTCTGATCGGGTATTTGAGTGAAACTATTGAAAAAGGGTAAAGGTACACTGTTTGAAAAAATATGAGAGCCACTTGTAGGGAATTGAAAGAAAAAAAAGAGAAAATGAAGTTGATTGAGAAGAAAAAAAGATCAGAACTTTGAAAAGAAAAAGAAAGAGTTTGTGTATGTATGATAAAGAATTTTTTTTAATTCCTTGCTTGTGGTAGGTTTTACATTGTTTGTGCTTGAAGATATTGAGAGCTTGATGCTATTATGTGTGAAGGTTGGGGTTTAGTTCCTCATAAGTGTGGGGTTTGAACTGTTAATGTATATGTATTAAAGTGCTTAGGTAGGTGTAGTCACTATTATCTATATGTATCCTACCTGTCCCTCAGCCTATATTACAACCAATTAAAGTCCTACTTGATCCTTGACTGAATGATCTCAAATTAGTAGAGTATTATACTACGGGCAAGCCTATGGTACGTTTTCTGTGACACATGAATTTTATATATGAGGGTGAGTTAGTTCTGTCTATCTTGAGTTCCTATTTGTTATTGAATTTTATTGTGTGTGAAACTACTCTATATTGTTTGGGTGAGGTCACATGATTTGTGAAAGTAAGCTAACGTCATTGACCTCTGTATTAGAGTGCTTTTGAGTCGAGTCTTGAGGCTAGGATTTTATGATAGGGTGCTTAATCTGCTTTAGATATTCTTGGCATAATGTGTTAGGGAAGTGGTTTAATGAAGAGGTCGTCTTTATGTGAAGCGTAGTTTGATTTCTCGAGGAAGAGCAATGGTCTAAGTTTGGGATGTTAATAGTAGGCTAGAAACCCGTGTTTTAGCCGTAGCTTGCGCTCCAATTACTGCATTTTACTTGTGTTGAGGTTAAATGTTAGTGCATTCCACTTATTATGTGTTTTACGCCTTGCAGATAATGATTCCGCGCTATTAAGATAATTTGAACAAGTTGGAGCTTTGAAGTTTGAGTAAAATCTCAAGAAATTAAGTCGGGATCACGTTCGGTGGTCGAGGACAAGGTCTGGATATCAAAAAGTGAGAAAAAATTACTCTAAGAGATATACAGTACCGCACCGCACCATGAATAGCGAGGCGTAGGGCGCTAGTGCAAAATTCATGCAGAGTAAAAAAATCAACTCTCTGAAAATCCTCACTAATGTGGTGCATGGGGAGGCGCATGGTACGCCAGCGCTAGTGTGTTTTCGTGGTCCAATTATTCTAATTCAGCTTGTAAAAGGTAGTTTCGTCCCAGCCCGTTCCTACATGGTATAAATACATTAAAAACATGAATTTTAGAGGACTTTTGACCTACAAAAGATTGGAGAAGAAACCAAGGCAAGAAGACACAAGAATTCATCAAGATTTCAACCAACAACTGGTGAAATACAGGAGTTTGTATCGAATCATTAGCATTGATGTTTTCTTTGTTTTCAAACCTTATTGAGATGACTTTTTCCAGTGCTATGGAGTAAATTTCATTAGAGTTGTGACAGATACAGTGTTTTGATAACATGATTAGGGATTCGATTCTTGATAATTGTTAGAATTAATAGATGGAGTTTTAATTCGTCATGTGGAGTTATTTCTTATTTTGCTTAATCGAAAGAGGAGTTTGATATTGATTGCTTTACATCTTATGCTTTAGTTTAAATTCGTGATTCAAGTAGGTAATTGAAAGAGCTCTTGAATTATTAAGCGAACTAGAAAATAGGAAATATTCGTGAGAAGTTACCTTTTAGATCATAACCATCATTTTATTGTTGCAATTGTTTACCTTGCTTCAATCAGATTAATTACTGAAATTAACATTTAATAGAAAGAGGAACATTAACTTCAAGTGTAATCTGATTAATTGTTGAATTCGTGAAAATCTACAGTATTATAGAGTGAACTAACTCAAGAATTGGATCCCGAGTTAATTATCTTGCACCTATCTAGTAAATTACCCTTATATCCGTCATTGATATTTCTTCATTGCTCATCTGCTATCTTTTGTGATCAATTGTTAATTGATTAATTTTTAGTAGTTAATTGTTGTAATATTCATCAAATCAAGTGTTAATTTTTCTGGATAGTAATCAACTAAAGATTATTTGAACACTGTTTAAATCTAATCCCTATGGAGATGATAATTAAACTATACTATCTTTGACTAGCGAGCAATAATTTTGTGTTGTATTTTGCGCTCGTTGAAATTTGGCGCCGTTGCCGCGGAATGGCAATCAATAGTGTTCAAAATAGTTTTTGGTGCTAATCCAGGAATTCATTTTATTTATTCTTCACGAGTTTCTCTTCCGTGTGCAGGAAACATTTTAAGTTTGTTGGTGTATGACTCGATCTTCTTCAAAAGAAGTAATACCCTATAAACCAGAGTTGCAAAAACACATGCGACAACTGAGAAAAAAGAAAGAACTTACCAAGAAATTGTTGGCTAATCCTCAACCCAAAAGAACATGGCCAAGAACAGTGAGAAGATAGTTGATTTGGCTGCATGGGAAGCAGCCCAACAGGAAGCAGCTGCATGAGCAGTTGCTGAAGCATCTCTTAGAGCTGATGAAATAGTTAAGGGAATGGAGGACGAATATTCAACCTGAACACACCTCTGGTTGAAGATGAATTTGAAAATAATAAGCCCATGCCTGGACGGTCACTGGGAGACTATGATTGGCCAATCTAACACCAATGAGTATCTAATGTACAACCCCCTCCGATCGCAACAAATAATTTTGAGATCAAGAAAGGGATACTTCATACCATTCAGAAAAATTATGTCTTCCGTGGCAAAGCCAATGAAGATCCAAATATTCATTTGATGGACTTTGATGAGAGTATGAATACCTTCCAACACCACGGTGTATCAAAAGATGCTATCTCTTAGGGACATTCCCTTTTTAACTAATGGAAGATGCTAAGCACTGGTTGTGGAGTTAGCCGACTGGGTCAATTCAAACTTGGGAAGACATGACAAAGTTCCTTGAAAACTTTTTTAGCTGCAAAAACAGGGAAATTTCGAAGAGAGATCCACAACTTCGAGCAGAAAGAGATAGACACGGTGTTTGAAGCATGTGAAAGATTTAAGGACATTGTGGAGATGTTTGGGGGATAGAGGTGTACATGTTGCCTATGTTAGGTTAATTAAGGACATGTATGATGGAAAAAAGACCCGAGTGAAGACGGTGGGTGGGGACTCTGACCATTTTTCGGTTAAGATGGGGTTGCATCGGGGGTCGACACTCAACCCTTTTTTTTTTGCTTTGGCGATGGACATACTGATGCGCCGCATCCAATGGGAGGTGTCGTGGTGCATGATATTTGCAGATGATATTGTATTGATTGACGAGACGCGAGATGATGTGAACACACCATTAGAGGTATGGAGATAGACGCTGGAGTCTAAAGGTTTCAAGTTGAGCAGGACCAAGATAAAATACTTGGAGTGTAAGTTCAGTGGCAAGACTCAAGGAGGGAAAGGGGAGCTGAGGATGGACTCGCATGTCATCCCTAGGAAAGGAAGTTTTAAGTACCTTGAGTCTATTATTCAAGGGGATGGGGAGATATATGAAGATGTCACACATCGTATTGGGGCGGGATGGATGAAATAGAGACTCGCTTCCAGTGTTTTATGTGAGAAGAAGGTACCACCGAAACTTATAGGTAAGTTCTACAGAGTTGTGGTTAGACTAACGATGTTGTATGGGGTTGAGTGTTGGCAAGTCAAGATCACTCATGTCCACAAGATGAAGATAGAAGAGATGAGGATGTTGAGATGGATGTGCGGGCATACCAGGTAGATAAGATCAGAAATGAGGTTATTGACGACAAGGTGGGGGTGGCCACTATTGAGGACAAGATGCGGGAAGCGCGGCTTAGGTAGTTTGGTCATGTGAGGAGGAGGAGCACAAACACCTTGGTGAAGAGATGTGAGAGGTTGATATTGGATGGCCTACGGAGAGGTAGAGGTAGGCCAAAAAAAGGGTGGGGAGAGGTGATTAGGCAATACATGGCGCAACTTCAGCTGATCGAGGACATGACCCTTGATAGGAAGGTATGAAGGCCGAGGATTAGGGTAGTAAAGTAGGTAGTCTAGGGTGTTCATAATAATAGTATTGGCATGCAGTGTCGCTTTATGTTCGTATTAGGTTTTTATGGCTAACCGTTGTTTTCTTTCATTGTTGATCACCTTACTATCTTGTTACTTTTATCCTGGTTTTATATGTCTTTTTGGTATTGTCCCTTCTTGTCTATATTTCCATTAATGTGGGCTTATGATTTCCTGAGCCGAGGGTCTATTGGAAACAACCTCTCTATCCTAACACGGTAAGGGTGCGTAATACTACCGTCTCCAGCCCCTACGGTGCGGGATAATACTGGTATATTATTATTATTATTGTTGTTGTTGTTGTAAGAAGATGTTAGCATCATGTAGTATAATTGTGGATGCAACTTCAAGATTTCTGGGATGGTCTGACACCCTCTGGAAGGAGGACGCGAAACAACGCAGTTGGAGGTCCTCTTATGAAGAAAACTCCTAAGGAGATTGTTGCAATTTTGAATAAATTATCTGAAGATGAAAATAAATGGCCTGCAGATGATAACCATAGAAGAAAATCTGCTGGGGTTCATTAAGTAGTTTCTAACACATCAGTGCAAGCCCAGCTAGACTCCATGATGAAAGAGATAAGAAAGTTGACCTTAGCTAAGGTCCAGAGCAAACCATCATTTGTTTGTGATTTCTGTGGAACGGGTCATCTAACACATGAGTGTCAGGCCTCAGCTGCAGATGAAGTGGTAAATGTTGTGGGAAGCTTTGACAAAGGCAACTACCAGAGTGGTAATAATTTTAACTCTATGAGGCAGAGGCAACTACTAGAGTGATAATAATTTTAACTCTATGAGGCTGAGGCAACTACCAGAGTGGTAATAATTTTAACTCTATGAGGCAGAGGCACCCATGATTTTCTTGGAGATCACCAAATGGTAGTCTGAACTCATGGCAGCAGAATAATCCAGGACCCCAGGGACAAGGAGCTCCAAGATTTCAGAATCGGCAGAGGCAACAATACCAGTCTCCACATTCTAATCAGTCTAGGATGGAAGATCTAATGAAGGATTTCATTATTAAGACGGATGAGAGATTTGAAACTCATGGTGCAGCTATTCGAAACTTAGAGAGGCAAGGGGGGAAAATTGCTAATTTGTTATTCGAGAGGTCTCCAAGAACCCTCCATCCAGATACCGAAAGGAATCCAAAGGAAATTATATATGCAGTGTCTTTGAGGAATGGGAAAGTATTGCAAGATCCATTGGTAGGAGCAAAGAATGAGTTGACCGGAAATCAAGTTAAGAATTGAAAAGGAGAGTAGAAAAGTGATGAGCATCGTATGAATGAAGTCAGGGTGGAGCAAGAGGATGATATGAAGAAGAAGAAGAAGAAGAAGAAGAAGAAATCTGAGGTTCTAACAATAAAGAAGAAATACAAACAAAGAAGTAATGATGAGATCGAAGAGAGTAAAATATATGCCTGCTCTATCTTTCTTTCAGAAGCAAAGAAGAAAGAATCCAGACAAACAATGTGGGGTTTTATAAAGGTACTCAAGCAGGTGCATGTGAATATACCTTTCACATAGATGCTCTCATTGATGCCAGCTTATGCTAAATTTTTAAAGGAGATATTGTCCAAAAAGTGAAAAGTGGAAGAGACATCGGTGGTCAAGCTCACAAAGCATTGTAGTGCCATTTTGCAAAACAAGCTCCCTAAAATGTGAAAATCCAGGGAGTTTTACTATAGCTTGCTCTTTAGGACGTACTAAGTTTGAAAAAATCATTGTGTGATACATATGCTTCCATTAATCTTATGCCTTAGTTTATTTTCAGAAAATTGGAGGGAGATATTGGAGAAATTGGGTCACTACTTGTGTCTTTGCAGCTGGCGGATCAGACCATAATCATACCTGAAGCAATAGTGCAAGATGTGCTAGTTCGGGTGGACACGTTTGTGTTCCCTGTGTGACTTCATTATGGTGAACATGGAGGAGAATAGGGAGGTCCCTTTGATTTTAGGAAGACCCGTCTTGGCCACGGGCAAAGCAATTCTGGATAAGAGGAAAGGCAGTTCATGCTCAGAGTGTAGGAAGAAAGACTGATCTTCAAGATGGAAGGAAAAAAGGGCCCCCCTAAAGAAGCAAAATGGAGAGAGTCAAACGGATAAGTGTGGGGTGTACCCAAAGAAGGCCAAAAAGAATCTCTCAGCACAGATGTGTGCACTAGGCCAGGCATACAAAGGAGATCCCGACTTCGATTCAAAACCCGACTAGATGAATCGAGAAAGTTTCCTTTATCTCTTATTTTTTATTTATGTGTCATGGGGACATGCCAAAATTTAAAATGCGGGTGAGGGATGTAAATATGTATATGTGTGCTTGTTTTTTTCTTTTGAAATTTTTATTTTTGACTTTTTCCGATGATGGATTTCCTTGACTGTTTTTTTGAGGGATCAAAGTTGATTTTTTTTGAGGGAGTGTAATAATTCCCCCTTAGTTTTTCTTTGTTCTACGAATTTTTCCAAGGGGTTTGCTTGAATAGGGTGCAATTAGTTATTCTTTTGTTAGGAATAGAGAAGTCTTGTGCTATGATGTTAAATGGAGATGAGTTTTCTTAACTTTGTTGTGCCTTAAGAATAGTAAGTGCCTTAGTTATGACGCCTAAGATCAGTTCTTGACTCATGTATACGTGTCTTAAATTGGTTGATTGTGACTTTGCTTAACTTCTTTGACTAGAGAGTCGGGATAGATCCGATCCTGAGCGAGTTATTTTCTAATGTGTGAGTGAGGTTTTTTTGATATTCTGTGCATGTCAGTTGATGTCTAGAACTTACCCCGTATGTTTGCAAAGAGAAATAGAAGTCTTGTTCAGTTTAGAAAGTGATATAGACATTTCTTTGTTGAGCCAATTATATGCTTTTACCCACCTAATTAATGCATATCTTAGGTAGCCCCTTTGAGCCACTAATCCTACTTCTTTGACAAAAACACTGCAAGCCTGACCCCTTTTTTTGAATTGACTATCTGATTGAACCCGTTAACCTCTATTGAGTACTTGATATATTTTTAAGCTTGTTAAAATCTAAGTGGAGGTATGATCGAGTATTTGAGTGAAGCTATTGAAAAAGGAAAAAGGTGCATTGTATGAAAAAATGTGAGAGCCACTTGTAGAGGATTGAAAGAAAAGAAAGAAAAAATGAAGTTGATTGAGAAAAAAAAAGATCAAAACTTTGAAAAGAAAAAAATAGAGTTTGTGTATGTATGAGAAAGAATTTTTTTAAATTCCTTTCTGGTGGTAGGTTTTACCTTGTTTGTGCTTAAATTTATTGGGAGCTTGATGCTATTATGTGTGCAGTTTGGGCTTTGGTTCCTCATATGTGTGGGGGTTTGAACTGTTAATGTATATGTATTAAAGTGCTTAGGGAGGTGTAGTCACTATTATCTATGTTTATTCTGCCTGTCCCGCAACCTACATTACAACCAATTAAAGGTCCTACTTGATCCTTCACTGAATAAGCTTAAATTAGTGGAGTATTACAGTAGGGGCAAGCCTGTGGTACATTTTCTGTGACGCATAAATTTTATTTATGAGAGTGAGTTAGTTCTGTCTATCTTGAGTTCCTATTTGTTATTGAATTTTGTGGTGTGTGAAACTACTCTTTGTTGTTTGGGTAAGGGCACATGATTTGAGAAAGTAAGGTAACGTCATTGACCTCTGTGTTAGATTAAGTGAGTAGGTTATGAAAAATGCGTGATGCTTTTGAGTCGAGTCTTGAGGCTTAGATGTTATGATAGTGTTCTTAATATGCTTTAAATATTCTTTGCATAATGTGTTAGGGAAGTTGTTTAATGAAGAAGTCGTCTCTATGTGAAGTGTAGTTTGATTGCTCGAGGACAAGCAATCGTTTAAGTGTGGGGTGTTGATTGTAGGATAAAACCCGTATTTTAGTCGGAGTTTGCACTCCAATTACTGCATTTTACTTGTGTTTGAGCTTAAATGTTAGTATATTGCATTTATTATGGGTTTTATGCCTTGCTGAGTAAAAGCTCAAGAACTTAAGTCAGGATCACGTTCGAGGATCGAGGACCAAGTCTGGATATTAAAAAGTGAGAAAAACATTACTATGAGAAAAATGTACTACCGTGTCGCGCCTGTGGGCGCGGGGCTCTAGTGTAAAATTTATGCAGAGTGAAAAAATCAACTATCTGAAAATCCTCGCTTATGTGGCGCATGGGGCTGTGCACGGCGCGCTGCGACATTATCATTTTGCGGTCCAATTGTCTCAATTTGTCTTGAAAAAGGTAGTTTCGTCCGGGCCCCTTCCTACTTGGTATAAATACACCAAAAATATGAATTTTAGAGGGCTTTTGACCTTTGAACGATTGGAGAAGCACCATATTCAAGAAGATACAAGAATTCACCAAGATTTCAACCAACAATCGGTGCAATATAGGAGTTTGTATCAAATTATTAGCATTGGTATTTTCTTATTTTTTAAACCTTATTGAGATGAACTTTTTCATTGCTACGGAGTAAATATCATTAGGGTGTTGACAGATACAATATTTTTTTTTAACTTAATTAGGGATTCTATTTTTGATAATTGTTAGAATTAATTGATGGAGTTTTAATACGTAGTGTGGAGTTATTTCTTATTTTGCTTAATCAAAGAGGAGCTTGATATTAAATTGCGTTACATCTTATGATCTAGTTTAAATTTTTGATTCAAGTAGGTAATCGATAGAGCCTCTTGAATTATTAATCGAACTAAAAAATAGGAAAATATTCGTGAGATTATTCGAATCAAGTGTTAATTTTCCTGGATAGTAATCAACTGAAGATTATTCGAATATTTTTATCCAACCCCTGTGGAGATGATAATTAGACTATACTATCTTTGACTAGCAAGCAATAATTTTATGTTGTGTTTTGCGCTCGTCAGACGTACAATCACCAACCTTGAGGATCTGGTTCTTTGAGCAGTTAAGTAGCTACATTGAGGACCAGATTCTTAGAGCATTTTATGTAACGACCCGGTCGGTCATTTTGAGATTCAGCACCCCGATCCCCTAATAACCTCTTCTCCCATGTCTATTTATGTTATTGGAACTTGTCAGAGCGTTGAGTGATGAAATCCGGAGTGATTTTGGACACATAGTCCATAAATGTGGAATTTAGCTTTAGAAATCTCGCAGTAGCTAGAGCTATGTGAAGAAGGATCCGAAATGAAATTCCATCAACTCCGCTAGCTCCGTTGGGTGATTTCGGGGTTGGGATCATGTTCAGAATGTTTTTTCGAGGTCGGTTGTGGATTTAGGCTTGAATTGACGAGAATTAGAATTTCGGCGATTTCGGCCGATAGGTGAAATTTTGATATCGGACTCGGAATGGAATTCCGAAAGTGAAAGCAGGTCCGTAATGTCATTTATGACCTGTGTGCAAAATTTGAGGTCATTCGGATGAGTTTAGACGTGTTTCGGCATCGGATGTGAATTCTAGAAATTTCCTAAGTTCTTAGGCTTGAATCTATGCATATTTGATGATTTTGATGTTATGAGATGTGTTTTTAAGGCTCGACCAAGTTTGAATGGGGTATTAGAGTTGGTTTGTAGTTTTGGTTGAGGTCCCGGGGGCCTTAGGTTGTTTCAGGTGTTCAAACGGGGATTTTTGGCCTAATAGCCTTAGCTGGTTTTCTGTTTTTTTTCTACAGCTGTATTTTGCTCTCTGCGATAGCAAGGGTTCACCCGCGATCGCGTAAGGTAAAAGTGAGAGGTCCGTTATTTGTTCTCTGTGATCGCAGTGTGTTGGAATCTTGGTCTACGCGATTGCATGACCTGGACCGCGTTCGCATAGAGTATTCTTGGTCTGGGGGAGTTTCAATATTTGTTCTACGCGGTCGCGTGGCCCCAACCGCGATCGCGTAGCTCTGGGTCATGAAGATCTGCGATCGCAGGCATATAGGTGCGTTTTCATAATAGGAATTCTGGGCGTGTGTGAGATTACTCTCCGCGATCGCGACTCATCGTACCCGATCGCAAAGAAGAAATTCTTGGGCAGTCTTTTAAAGACCCAAAATCTGAGGGTTATGTTATTTTCACCATTTTCGAATTTGAGAGCTCGGGAGAGGCGATTTTGGAGGCTTTTGCACCTGGGTAACTTGGGTAAGTGATTTCTATCCAT
This sequence comes from Nicotiana paniculata, assembly GCA_005239505.1. NCBI lineage: Eukaryota > Viridiplantae > Streptophyta > Magnoliopsida > Solanales > Solanaceae > Nicotiana > Nicotiana paniculata. Next base: position 94,439 of record ML358138.1, on the reverse strand, counting down.
TATAGATCAATTTCCATGATTCCAATCTTTAATCCAACCTTTAATTTTGAAAATTTTGGGTAGAAAATGGGGAAAATGGGATGAACTTCATAGACTGAATTATTGAGTTTTGATTGGGTGTTTGACCTCCGATTTGAGAGATTCTTATATGGTTAGACTCGTGAGTGAATGGGTGTCAAGAAAATATAAATTTTACCCGATTTCGAGACGTGGGCCCGGGGGACTTTTTGGGCAAATTTCCTAATTGCGCGTATTAGCTTAGAAATAATTAGCTATTTTGTTTTCTTGAAATGATATTTACACTATGCAATCGAATTGACTAGAATTGTGCCACCCGGAGTTGGATACTCGTGGCAAGAGCGTGGTATTGAGTTGATTAGCGCAATCAAGGTAAGTGTCTTGCCTAATTCTGTGTTGGGGACTTCCCCTTAGGCATTTTTATACTGATTTTGTTACGTGGACGCCATGTATGTGAGGTGAAGAGTGCGTACACGGGTCATTGTTACTAAAATCCTATTTTTACTTCCATGAAATCACTCATTTTCATTCCTATATTACTGTATCCTGTCTTAACTGGGTAATTAGCTTAAGAGTAAGCATGCCTAACTGTCCTTAATTGATTTCCTCTTATTTTCTACTAGTTGCACCATGCATAGGTAGCTTTACTCTATTCTTGCCTATTGTTTTTCTGGACTGTTTAATTAAGCTGTATCCGACATACTTCTGCTTTGCATATTTAAATTGGGACTACAGACTGAGATCTGGGAGCTTTCCCTTTGTACTGAAATGCATATTTAAATTGGGACTACGGATGGAGATCCATGAGCTTTCCCCTTGTACGACATAGCATATTTAAATTCGGACTACGGACTGAGATCCGGGAGCTTTCCCCTTGTAATGCATTGCACATTTACTTTTGACTGGGGTTAGTCTTGGCATTTACGAAGTACCAAATGTGGAGTACTCACACCCTTTCCTGCGCATGTTTTCCCCATGTGCAAATCCAGGTACCATCACCCAGTCTCGTGGCTAGGAGTCGTTCTAGGAACTGCCAGGAGACCGCGAGGTAATTCTGCCGCGTCCGCAGAATCCCACGAGTCCCCTTCTACTCTAGTATAGGCATAGAGGACTTATGTATTTCCACTATTTCATTGCATAGAGCTACATTTAGTACAGAGCTTGTGACTATCGTAACATTCCGGGTTTTGGAAAGTGAAAGTGTACATGCTGAGCAACTATGTTATATCTACTTGAGTTCTTTTATGTCTTTATTTCATTGATTCTATTATTTTTCGCAAATTTTAGGCTTACCTAGTCGTAGAGACTTGGTGCCGTCACGATACCTTTTGGAGGGCAAAACGGGTCGTGACAAGTTGGTATCAGAGCGTCTAGGTTCATAGGAGTCACAAGCCGATTTATTAGAGTCTCGCGGATCGGTGCGGAGACGTCCGTATCTATCTTCGAGAGGCTATGTAACTGTTAAGAACAATCAATTTTTTTGGTATTCCTTATCGTGATAGTTACTGTCATCAAATTCTTAAGCTCTATTCTATTCCTGCTTGCAGATGGTTCATACCCGTACCAGACGTACTGATGATCAGGCACCCGAGCCCCCAGTCAGAGCCACTAGAGGATGGGGCCGGGGCAGAGGACGAGCATGCGGTGCAGCCCGAGCATTGGCTAGAGTAGAGGCAGAGGAGCCCCTAGCAACTACAGTTGGAGGGGCACATGAGGTCCCTACTGTTACTCCAGACCTCCAGGAGACATTGGCTCAGTTCTTGAGTGCCTTCAGTACTCTGTCTCAGGCGGGACTACTCCCGATAGCTCCAGCTACATCCCAGGCCGGGGGAGGGACACAAACTCCCGCAGCCCGTACTCCTGAGTAGAGGGTTCATATTGGGCAGGTTCCAGAGTATATTCCTATGCCCCCAGCAGCTCCAGCTCAGCATAAGACTAGGATAGATGTTCCTGAGGCAGAGCATCTCCGACTTGAGAGGTATAAAAGTACCACCCACCTGAGTTCAGCGGACTAGCTTCGGATGACGCACTGGGTTTTCTCGAGGGGTGTCATCGCATTCTCCGCACTATTGGTATTGTGGATACGGGTGGGGTTTCTTTCACTGCTTTCCAGCTGAGGGGAGAAGCTTATCAGTGGTGGCTTGCTTTTGAGGTTAGTAGTCCGGATGAGGCAGCTTCACTTACTTGGGCTCAATTCTCCGAGATGTTCTTACTTGAGTTTGTCCCTCATAGCTTTAGGGATGCTTGGCGTGCGGAGTTTGAACAGCTACGACAGGATACCATGATTGTGTCAGAGTATCCAGTCCGTTACAGCGATTTGGCTCGCCATGCACCAGCTTTGGTTGTCACTGTCAGGGAGAGGGTTCGACGCTTTATTGAGGGGCTCCACCCCAGTATTCGGACCAGCATGGACAGAGAGCTGGAGACCGATATTACTAATCAGCAGGCCGTGAGTATTTCCCGGAGGATTGAGACTATGTTAGCCCGGGACAGGGAGGAGAGAGAGGCCAAGAGGTCTCGAGAGACTGGTCAATTTTCAGGAGCCCGTGCACCAGCATCACGCTATGGTAGGGGTTTTGTGAGTCACCTTGTTCATTCAGCTCTCCCAGCAGCCAGTGGTATTCCAGCTCCTCCTAGACCTCAGGAGCCTTATTATGCACCACTAGTATCTCAGGTGCCTGCTGCTCGAGGTGCTATCACTAGCCAGTCCAGCAGGCCAGTTCAGAGTCAGCAGCGGCCGCCACGTCCTCCGAGGGGTTGCTTTGAGTGTGGTGACCCTCGTCATATGATCAGAGATTTCCCCAGAGCGAGGAGGGGCGCACCACCTCGGACTTATCAGGGTGCACCCCCTCAGACTTATCAGGGCCCACGTCTTACACCAGGTCCTCCAACTATTCTTCTAGCCCCAGATGCTACCCCACCACCTCAGGTAGCTCGAGGTGGAGGTCGGGGAGGTCGAGGTCACCCTAGAGGGGAAGGCCAGGCCAGGCCAAGTACTATGCTCTTCCGGCCTGATCCGAGGCCATTGCTTCAGATTCAGTCATTACAGGTATTGTTCCCTTTTGTCATAGGGATGCATCGGTATTATTTGACCCAGGCTCTACATATGCGTATGTGTCTTCTTATTTTTCTTCACATTTGGGGATATCACGGGATTCTTTGAGTTCCCCCGTTTATGTTTCTACTCCGGTGGGAGATTCTCTTATTGTGGACCACGTATATCGGTCGTGTTTGATTGCTATCAATAGTTTTGAGGCAAGAGCTGATTTATTATTACTTAGTATGGTAGATTTCGATGTTATATTGGGTATGGACTGACTGTCTCCCTACTATGCTATTCTTGATTGTCACGCCAAGACCGTGATACTGGCTATGCCAGGATTACCGCGGTTAGAGTGGAGAGGTTCCTTAGAGTATACTCCCCACCGAGTCATTTCTTTTCTTAAGGCTCATCGGATGGTCGAAAAGGGGTGTGATGCATATTTGGCTTATGCGAGAGATATTAGTGCTGATACCTCTACAATTGAGTCAGTTCCAGTTGTCAGGGACTATTCTGATGTATTTCCAGCTGATCTTCCGGGTATGTCGCCCGATAGAGACATTGATTTCGGCATTGACTTGTTGCCGGGCACTCAGCCCATTTCCATTCCTCCCAATCGCATGGCTCCTACTGAGTTGAAGGAGCAGTTATAGGAGTTGCTTGAAAGGGGATTCATCAGGCCCAATGTATCACCTTGGGGTGCTCCGGTGTTATTTGTGAAGAAAAAGGATGGCTCGATGCGTATGTGTATTGACTACCGGCAGCTGAATAAGGTGACAGTGAAGAACAGGTACCCATTACCTCGCATTGGTGATTTATTTGACCAGTTACAGGGTGCTAGAGTGTTCTCCAAGATTGATCTGCATTCGGGTTATCATCAGTTGAAGATTCGGGAACCGAATATCCCGAAGACTGCTTTCAGGACCAGATATGGCCACTATGAGTTCCTTGTTATGTCATTTGGGCTGACCAATGCCCCAGCAGCCTTTATGCACCTGATGCACAACATATTTCGGCCTTATCTTGATACTTTTGTCATTGTGTTCATTGATGACATTTTGGTATAGTCTCGGTCCCAGGAGGACCATGAGCAGGACTTGAGGACCGTGCTTCAGACATTGAGGGAGAAGAAGTTGTATGCCAAGTTATCTAAGTGTGAATTTTGGCTTGATTATGTGGAATTCCTAGGCCATGTGGTGTCTTCGGATGGGATCAAGGTAGATCCGAAGAAGGTGGAGGCGGTATAGAGTTGGCCCAGACTGTCTTCAGCTACTGAGATCCGCAGTTTCCTCGATTTGGCTGGGTATTATCGCCATTTTGTAGAGTAATTTTCATCCATTGCAGCGCCCATGACCAGACTGACCCAGAAGGGTGCACCTTTATATGGGCTGAGGAGTGTGAGGAGAGCTTTCAGAAGCTCAAGACAGCCCTGACTACAGCTCCTGTGTTGGTTTTGACTACCGGTTCCGGGTCCTATACAGTCTATTATGATGCTTAGAGGATTGGCGTGGGAGCCGTGTTGATGCAGGATGGTAGGGTGATTGCCTATGCGTCCAGACAGTTGAAGGTTCATGAGAAAAACTACTCTGTTCATGATCTCGAGTTGCCAGCGATTGTTCATGCCCTGAAGATATGGCATCATTATTTATATGATGTTCCCTGTGAGATATTCACGGACCACCGGAGTTTGTAGCACATATTCAGGCAGAAGGATCAAAATTTGCGCCAGCGTAGGTGGTTGGAGTTGCTAAAGGACTATGACATCACTATATTATTCCACCCGGGGAAGGCCAATGTGGTGGTCGACGCCTTGAGTCGCAGGGCGGAGAGTTTGGGACATTTGGCATACCTTCGTGCAGCTGAGAGGCCTCTAGCCTTAGATGTTCAGTCCTTAGCCAGTCAGTTCGTGAGATTGGATCTTTCTGAGCCTTTCTGGGTATTAGCTTGTGTGGTTGCTCGATCTTCCCTTTATGACCGTATCAGAGAGCGCCAGTATGATGATCCCCACCTTTTGGTTCTTCAGGATAGAGTCCGGCGAGGTGATGCCAGGGATGTGACTATAGGAGGTGATGGTGTGATGAGGATGCAGGGTCGGATCTGTGTGCCCAATGTGGATGGGCTTGGGGAGTTGATTCTTGAGGAGGCCCATAGTTCGCGGTATTCCATCCATCCGGGTACCGCGAAGATGTACCAGGATCTGAGACAGCACTATTGGTGGCGAAGGATGAAGAAGGATATTGTGGAGTTTGTAGCCAAGTGTCTCAACTTTCAGCAAGTCAAATGTGAGCATTAGAGACCGGGAGGGCTACTTCAGCAGATTGAGCTTCCAGAGTGGAAGTGGGAGCGGATTACCATGGACTTTGTGGTTGGACTACCTCGGACTTTGAGGAAGCATGATGCTATTTGGTGATTGTGGATTGGCTTACCAAATCAACCCATTTCATTCCAGTGCTGACTACATATTCATCTGAGAGGTTGGCTGAGATTTATATCAGAGAGATTGTTTGCCTCCACGGTATCCCAATATCTATCATTTCAGAGAGAGGTACACAGTTCACTTCACGGTTCTGGAGAGCCGTTCAACAGGAGTTAGGCACCAGGGTAGAGTTGAGTACAACTTTTCACCCGCAGACAAACCGGCATTCCGAGCGCACGATTTAGATTCTCGAGGATATGCTCCGTGCCTGTGTGATAGATTTTTGAGGGTCATGGGATCGATACTTGTCTCTTGTAGAGTTTTCTTATAACAACAGCTACCAGTCCAACATTCAGATGGCGTCGTATAAGGCTTTGTATGGCAGGCAGTGCAGGTCTCCCGTGGGATGGTTTGAGCCGGGCGAGGCCCGATTGTTGGGTACAGACTTGGTTCANGGGTATCGCCTATGAAGGGCGTCATGAGGTTCGGGAAGAAAGGCAAGCTGAGTCCGAGATTTATTGGCCCTTTTGAGGTGTTGCGACGTGTTGGGGAGGTTGCTTATGAGCTAGCCCTGCCTCCCATCCTAGTAGGGGTTCATCCAGTGTTCCACGTCTCCATGCTCCGGAAGTATCACGGTGACCCAACTCATGTTTTGGATTTCAGTTCAGTCCAGTTGGACAAGGATCTGTCATATATTGAGGAGCCAGTAGCTATATTGGATAGGCGGGTCAGGAAGCTCAGGTCAAAGGATATTGCGTCAGTAAAGGTTCAGTGGAGGGGTCAGCCAGTCGAGGAGGCGACTTGGGAGACCGAGCAGGATATGCAGAGTCAGTACCCTCATCTTTTCACAGCTTCAGGTATGTCTTCTATGCTCATTCGAGGACGAATGATTTTCTTAAGAGGGGGAGGATGTAACGACCCGGTCGGTTGTTTTGAGAGTTAGCACCCTGATCCCCTAATAACCGCTTCTCCCATGTCTATTTATGTTATTGGAACTTGTCGGAGCGTTGAGTGATGAAATCCGGAGTGATTTTGGACCCATAGTCCATTAATGTGGAATTTAGCTTTAGAAATCTGGCTGTAGCTAGAGCTGTGTGGATACGTATTCGAAATGGAATTCCGTAGACTCCGTTAGCTCCATTGGGTGATTTCAGGGTTGGGCGCGTGTTCGAAATGTGTTTTTGAGGTCGGTTGTGGATTTAGGCTTGAATTGGAGAAAGTTAGAATTTCGGCGATTTCGGCCGATAGGTGAAATTTTGATATCGGACTCGGAATGGAATTCTGAAAGTGATAGTAGGTCCGTAATGTCATTTATGACGTGTGTGCAAAATTTTAGGTCATTTGGATGAGTTTAGACGTGTTTCGGCATCAGATGTGAATTCTAGAAATTTCCTAAGTTCTTATGCTTGAATCTATGCATATTTGATGATTTTGATGTTATGAGATGTGTTTTTAAGGCTCGACCAAGTTTGAATGGAGTATTAGAGTTGGTTGGTAGTTTTGGTTGAGGTCCCGGGGACCTCGGGTGTTCAAACGGGCATTTTTGGCCTAATAGCCGTAGCTGGTTTTCTGTNTATTAGAGTTGGTTGGTTGTTTTGGTTGAGGTCCCGGGGTCCTCGGGTGTGTTTCGGGTGTTCAAACGGGCATTTTTGGCCTAATAGCCTTAGCTGGTTTTCTGGTTTTTCTACAACTGTATTTTGCTCTCTGCGATCGCAAGGGTTCACCCGCGATCGCGTAAGGTAAAAGTGAGAGGTCCGCTATTTGTTCTCTGCGATTGCAATAAAGGGTCTACAATCGCAATGTGTTGGAATCTTGGTCAACGCGATCGCATAACCAGGACCGCGTTCGCATAGAGTATTCTAGGTCTGGGGGAAGTTTCAATATTTATTCTACGCGATCACGTGGCCCCAACCGCTATCGCGTAGCTCTGGGTCATGAAGGTCTGCGATCGCAGGCATATAGGTGCGTTCGCATAAGAGGAATTCTAGGCGCGTGTGAGATTATTCTCCACTATCGCGACTCATCGTACGCGCATAGAAGAAATGCTTAGGCAGTCTTTTAAAGACCCAAGTCCGAGGGTTTATGTTATTTTCACCATTTTCGAATTTGAGAGCTGGGGAGAGGCGATATTTGGAGGCTTTTGCACCTGGGTTACTTGGGTAAGTGATTTCTATCCATTATAGATCAATTTCCATGATTCCAATCTTAAACCCAACCTTTACTTTCGAAACTTTTTGGTAGAAAATGAGAAAAATGGGATGAACTTCACAGACCGAATTATTGAGTTTTGATTGGGTGTTTGACCTCCGATTTAAGAGATTCTTATATGGTTAGACTTGTGAGTGAATGGGTGTCCGAAAAATATAAATTTTACCCGATTCTGAGACGTGGGCCCGGGGGACTTTTTGGGCAAATTTCCTAATTTCGCGTATTAGCTTAGAAATAATTAGCTATTTTGTTTTCTTGAAATGATATTTATACTATGCAATCGAATTGACTAGATTTGGGCCACCCGGAGTTGGATACTCGTGGCAAGAGCGTGGTATTAAGTTGATTAGCGCAGTCAAGGTAAGTGGCTTGCCTAATTCTGTGTTGGGGACTTCCCCTTAGGCATTTTTATACTGATTTTGTTACGTGGACGCCGTGGACGTGGGGTGACGAGTGCGTACACGGGTCATTGTTGCTAAAATCCTATTTTTACTTTCATGCAATCACTCATTTTCATTCCTATATTACAGTTTCATGTCTTAACTGAGTAGTTAGCTTAAGAGTAAGCATGCCTACCTGTCCTTACTTGATTTCCTCTTATTTGCTACTAGTTGCACCATGCTTAGGTAGCTTTACTCTATTCTTGCCTGTTATTTTCCTGGACTGTTTAATTAAGCCGTATCCGACATAATTCTGCTTTGCATATTTAAATTGGGACCACGGACCGAGATCCGAGAGCTTTCCCCTTGTACTGCATTTCATATTTAAATTGGGACTACGGATCGAGATCCGGGAGCTTTCACCCTGTACTGAAATGCATATTTAAATTGGGACCACGGACCGAGATCCGAGAGCTTTCCCCTTGTACTGCATTTCATATTTAAATTGGGACTACGGATCGAGATCCGGGAGCTTTCACCCTGTACTGAAATGCATATTTAAATTGGGACCACGGACGGACATCCGGGAGCTTTCCCCCTGTACTGCATAGCATATTTAAATTGGGACTACGGACTGAGATCTGGGAGCTTTCCCCTTGTACTGCATTGCACATTTACTGTTGAGATATATGCTGTGCTGAGCCGAGGGCCCTCTGTCTGTTATAAATTCTTCCAGTTTCCATTAATCATGTTTATCATTGCTCATCTATGTTTCACTGTTTTAAATTTATATTGACTTGTTTTAAAAACTCAGTAGAGCCTCAGCCTGACCTCGTCACTACTTGATTGGGGTTAGGCTTGGCACTTACGGAGTACCGAATGTGGAGTACTCACGCCCTTTCCTACGCATGTTTTCCCCATGTGCAGATCCAGGTACCTGCACCCAGTATCGTGGCTAGGAGTCGTTCTATAGCTGCCAGGAGACTGCGAGGTAATTCTGCCGCGTCCGCAGAATTCCACGAGTCCCCTTCTACTCTATTATAGGCATAGAGGACTTTTTCCACTATTTCATTGTATAGAGCTACATTTAATACAGGTCTTGTGACTATCGTGATATTCCGGGTTTTGGGAAGTGAAAGTGTACATGCTGAGCAGCTATATTATATCTACTTGAGTTCCTTTCTGTCTTTATTTTATTGATTCTATTATTTTCCGCAAATTTTAGGCTTACCTAGTCGTAGAGACTAGGTGCCATCACAATACCTTTCGGAGGGTAAAACGGGTCGTGACAAGTTGGTATCATAGCGTCTAGGTTCATAGGAGTCACAAGTCATAAGCCGGTTTATTAAAGTCTCGCGGATTGGTGCGGAGACGTCCGTATCTATCTTCGAGAGGCTATGTAACTCTTAAGAACAATCAAATTCTTTGGAGTTCCTTATCGTGCTAGTTACTGTCATCAAATTCTTAAAATCTATTCTTTCTTGCTTGCAGATGGTTTGTACCCGTACCAGACGTACTGATGACCGGGCACCCGAGCCCCCAATCAGAGCAACCAAAGGCAGGGGCTGGGGCAGAGGACGAGCATGCGGTGCAGCCCGAGCACCGGCTAGAGCAGAGGCAGAGGAGCCCCCAGCAGCTACAGTTGGAGGGGCACGGGAGGTCCCTACTGTTACTCCAGACCTCTAGGAGACATTGGCCCGGTTCTTGAGTGCCTTCAGCACTCTGTCTCAGGCGGGACTACTTCTGATAGCTCCAGCTACATCCCAGGCCCGAGGAGGGACACAGACTCCCGCAGCCCGTACTCCGGAGCAGAGGGTTCATATTAGGCAGGTTCCAGAGTATATTCCTATGCCCCCAGCAGCTCCAGCCCAGCATGAGACTATGATAGTTGTTCCTGAGGCAGAGCATCTCCGACTTGAGAGGTACAAGAAGTACCACCCACCTAAGTTCGGCGGACTAGCTTCAGATGATGCCCTGGGTTTTCTTGAGGGGTGTCATCGCATTCTCCACACAATGGGTATTGTGGAGACGAGTGGGGTTTCTTTCACTGCTTTCCAGCTGAGGGGAGCAGCTTATGAGTGGTGGCGTGCTTTTGAGCTTAGTAGTCCGGACGAGGTAGCTTCACTTACTTGGGCTATTTTCTCAGAGATATTCTTACTTGAGTTTGTCCCTCAGAGCTTCAGGGTTGCTTGGCGTGCGGATATTGAGCAGCTACGCTAGGGTGCCATGACTGTGCCAGAGTATGCAGTCCGTTACAGTGATTTGGCTCGCCATGCACCAGCTTTGGTTGTCACTGTCAGAGAGAGGGTTCGACGCTTTATTGAGGGACTCCACCCCAGTATTCGGACCAGCATGGCTAGAGAGATGGAGACTGATATTACTTACCAGCAGGCTGTGAGTATTGCCCGGAGGATTGAGACTATGTTAGCCTGGGACAGGGAAGAGAGAGAGGCCAAGAGGTCTCGAGAGACTGGTCATTTTTCAGGAGCCCGTGCACCAGCAGCACGATATGGTAGGGGTTTTGTGAGTTGCCCCGTTCATTCAGCTCTCCCAGCAGCCAGTGGTATTCCAGCTCCTCCTAGACCTCATGAGCCTTATTATGCACCACCAGTATCTCAGGTGCCTTCTGCTCGAGGTGCTATCACTGGTGTGATGACCCTCGTCATATGATCAGAGATTGCCCTAGATCAAGGAGGGGTACACCACCTCAGACTTATCAGGGTTCACCCCCTCAAACTTATCAGGCCCCACGTCTTCCACCAGGTCCTCCAGCTATTCTTCCAGCCCCAGCTGCTACCCCACCACCTCAGGCAGCTCGAGGTGGAGCTCGGGGAGGTCGAGGTCGCCCTGAAGGGGGAGGCCAGGCCAGGTACTAGCTCTTCCGACCCGATCTGAGGCCATTGCTTCAGATTCAGTCATCACAGGTATTGTTCTCGTTTGTCATAGGGATGCATCGGTATTATTTGACCCAGGTGCTACATATTCATATGTGTCTTCTTATTTTGCTTCACGTCTGGGGATATCTCGGGATTCTTTGAGTTCCCCTGTTTATGTTTCTACTCCGGTGGGAGATTCTCTTGTTGTGGACCGCGTATATCGGTCATGTTTGATTGCTATCAGTGGTTTTGAGACCAGAGGTGATTTACTACTACTCAGTATGGTAGATTTCGATGTTATATTGGGTATGGACTGGCTGTCTCCCTACTATGTTATTCTTGAATGTCACGCCAAGACCATGACGCTGGCTATGCCAGGATTACCGAGGTTAGAGTGGAGAGGTTCCTTAGAGTATACTCCCCGCCGAGTCATTTCTTTTCTTAAGGCTCAGCGGATGGTCGAAAAGGGGTGTGATGCATATTTGGCTTATGTGAGAGATGTTAGTGCTGAGAACCCTACAGTTGAGTCAGTTCCAGTTGTCAGGAACTATTCTGATGTATTTCCAGCTGATCTTCCGGGTATGCCGCCCGATAGAGACATTGATTTCGGCATTGACTTGTTGCCTGGCACTCAGCCCATTTCCATTCCTCCCTATCGCATGGCTCCTCCTGAGTTGAAGGAGTTGAAGGAGCAGTTATAGCAGTTGCTTGAAAAGGGATTCATCAGTCCCAGTATATCACCTTGGGGCGCTCCGATATTATTTGTGAAGAAAAAGGATGGCTCGATGCGTATGTGTATTGACTACCGGCAGCTGAATAAGGTGACAGTGAAAAACAGGTACCCATTGCCTCGCAATGATGATCTATTTGACTAGTTACAGGTTGCTAGGGTGTTCTCCAAGATTGATCTGGGTTCGGGTTATCATCAGTTGAAGATTCGGGAGCCGGATATCCCGAAGACTACCTTCAGGACCAGATATGGCCACTATGAGTTCCTTGTTATGTCATTTGGGCTGATCAATTCCCCAGAAGCCTTTATGCACCTGATGCACAACATATTTCGGCCTTATCTTGATACTTTCTTCATTGTGTTCATTGATGACATTCTGGTATATTCTCGGTCCCAGGAAGACCATGAGCAGCACCTGAGGACCGTGCTTCAGACATTGAGGGAGAAGACGTTGTATGCCAATTTTTCTAAGTGTGAATTTTGGCTAGATTATGTGGCATTCCTAGGTCATGTGGTGTCTTCGGATGGGATCAAGGTAGATCTGAAGAAGGTGGAGGCGGTACAGAGTTGGTCCAGACCGTCCTCAGCTACTGAGATCCGTAGTTTCCTCGGTTTGTCTGGGTATTATCACCGTTTTGTGGAGGGATTTTCATCCATTTCAGCGCCTATGACCAGATTGACCCAGAAGGGTGCACCTTTTATATGGACTGAGGAGTGTGAGGAGAGCTTTCAGAAGCTCAAGACAGCCCTGACTACAACTTTTGTGTTGGTTTTGCCTACCGGTTCCGGGTCTTACACAGTCTATTATGATGCTTCGAGGATTGGCCTGGGAGCGGTGTTGATGCAGGACGGTAGGGTGATTGCCTACGCGCCCAGACAGTTGAAGGTTCACGAGAAAAACTACCATGTTCATGATCTCAAGTTGGCAGTGATTGTTCACGCCCTGAAGATATAGCGTCATTATTTATATGGTGTTCCCTGTGAGATATTCACGGATCACCGGAGTTTGCAGCACATATTTAGGAAGAAGGATCTAAATTTGTGCCAAAGTAGGTGGTTGGAGTTGTTAAAGGACTATGACATCACTATATTATACCACCCGGGGAATGCCAATAAGGTGGCCGACGCCTTGAGTCGCCGGGCGGAGAGTTTGGGGAGTTTGGCATACCTTCGTGCAGCTGAGAGGCCTCTAGCCTTAAATGTTCAGTCCTTAGCCAGTCAATTCGTGAGATTGGATCTTTCTGAGACTTGCCGGGTATTAGCTTGTGTGATTGCTCGATCTTCCCTTTATGACAGTATCAGAGAGCACAAGTATGATGATCCCCACCTTTTGGTTCTTCAGGGTAGAGTCTGGCGGGGTGATGCCAGGGATGTGACTATAGGAGGTGATGGTGTGATGAGGATGCAGGGTCGGATCTGTGTGCCCAATGTGGATGGGCTTCGGGAGTTTATTCTTGAGGAGGCCCATAGTTCACGGTATTCCATCCATCCGGGTACCGCGAAGATGTACCAGGATCTGAGACATCACTATTGGTGGTGAAGGATGAAGAAGGATATAGTGGAGTTCGTAGCCAAGTGTCTCAACTGTCAGCAAGTCAAATGCGAGCATCAGAGACCGGGAGGGCTACTTCAGCAGATTGAGTTTCTAGAGTGGAAGTGGGAGCGGAGCACCATGGAATTTGTGGTCGGACTTCCTCAGACTTTGAAGAAGCATGATGCTATTTGGGTGATTGTGGATCGGCTGATCAAATCAGCCCATTTCATTCCAGTGCTGACTACATATTCATCTGAGAGGTTGGCTGAGATTTATATTAGAGAGATTGTTCGCCTCCACGGTATCCCAGTATCTATCATTTCAGATAGAGGTACACAGTTCGCTTCACGGTTCTGGAGAGCCGTTTAGCAGGAGTTAGGCACAAGGTAGAGTTGAGTACAGCTTTTCACCCTCAGACGGATGGGCAGTCCGAGCGCACGATTCAGATTCTCGAGGATATGCTCTGTGCCTGTGTGATAGATTTTGGAGGGTCATGGGATTGATACTTGCCTCTTTCAGAGTTTGCTTATAACAACAGCTACTAGTCCAGCATTCAGATGGCGTCGTATGAGGCTTTGTATGGTAGGCGGTGCAGGTCTCCCGTGGGATGCTTTGAGGCGGGCGAGGCCTGATTGTTGGGTACAGACTTGGTTCAGGATGCCCTGGACAAGGTGAAGGTGATTCAGGAGAGACTTCGCACAACTCAGTCCAGGTAGAAGAGCTATGCGGACCGGAAGGTGCGTGACTTGGCATTTATGGCTGGTGATCGAGTTTTTCTTCGGGTATTGCCTATGAAGGGAGTCATGAGGTTCGGGAAGAAAGGAAAGCTGAGTCTGAGATTTATTGGCCCTTTTGAGGTGTTGCAACGTGTTGGGGAGGTTGCTTATGAGCTATCCCTGCCTCCCATCCTAGCAGGGGTTCATCCGGTGTTCCACGTCTCCATGCTCCGGAAGTATCACGGTGACCCGACTCATGTTTTGGATTTCAGTTCAGTCCAGTTGAACAAGGATTTATCATATGTTGAGGACCAGTAGCTATATTGGATAAGCAAGTCAGGAAGCTCAGGTCAAAGGATATTGCGTCACTAAAGGTTCAGTGGAGGGGTCAGCCAGTCAAGGAGGCAACTTGGGAGACCGAGCAGGATATACGGAGGCAGTACCCTCATCTTTTCACAGCTTCATGTATGTTTTATGCTCGTTCGAGGACGAACGATTTTCTTAAGAGGGGGAGGGTGTAACGACCCGGTCGGTCGTTTTGAGAGTTAGCACCGGGATCCCCTAATAGTCGCTTCTCCCATGTCTATTTATGTTATTGGAACCTGTCGGAGCGTTGAGTGATAAAATCCGGGGTGATTTTGGACACATAGTCCATAAATGTGGAATTTAGCTTTAGAAATCTGGCAGTAGCTAGAGATGTGTGAAGACGGATCTGGAATGGAATTCCGTTGACTCCAATAACTTCTTTGGGTGATTTCGGGGTTAGGAGCGTGTTCAAAATATGTTTACGAGGTCGGTTGTGGATTTAGGCTTAAATTAGCGAAAGTTAGAATTTCGGCGATTTCAGCCGATAGGTGAAATTTTGATATCGGACTCGGAATGGAATTCTAAAAGCGACAGCAGGTCCGTAATGTCATTTATGACCTGTGTGCAAAATTTGAGGTCATTCAGATGAGTTTAGACGTGTTTCAGCATCGGATGTGAATTCTAGAAATTTCATAAGTTCTTAGGCTTGAATCTATGCATATTTGATGATTTTGATGTTATGCGATTTGTTTTTAAGGCTCGACCAAGTTTGAATGGGGTATTAGAGTTGGTTGGTAGTTTTGGTTGAGGTCCCGGGGTCCTCGGGTGTGTTTCGGGTGTTCAAACGGGCATTTTTAGCCTAATAGCCTTAGCTGGTTTTCTGGTTTTCTGGTTTTTCTACAGCTGTATTTTGCTCTCTGCGATCGCAAGGGTTCACCCGTGATCGCGTAAGGTAAAAGTGAGAGGTCCGCTATTTGTTCTCTGTGATCACAATAAAGGGTCTGCGATCGCAGTGTGTTGGAATCTTGGTCAACGCGATCGCATGACTAGGACCGCGTTCGCATAGAGTATTCTTGGTCTAGGGGGAGTTTCAATATTTATTCTACGCGGTCGCGTGGCCCAACCGCTATCGCGTAGCTCTAGGTCGTGAAGGTTTGCGATCGCAGGCATATAGGTGCGTTCGCATAAGAGGAATTCTGGGCGCGTGTGAGATTACTCTCCGCTATCGCGACTTATCGTACGCGCATAGAAGAAATGCCTGGGCAGTCTTTTAAAAACCCAAGTCCGAGGGTTTATGTTATTTTCACCATTTTCGAATTTGAGAGCTTAGGAGAGGCGATATTTGGAGGCTTTTGCACCTGGATAACTTGGGTAAGTGATTTCTATCCATTATAGATCAATTTCCATGATTCCAATCTTAAACCCAATCTTTAATTTTGAAAATTTTTGGTAGAAAATGGGATGAACTTCATAGACCAAATTATTGAGCTTTGATTGGGTGTTTGACCTCCGACTTGAGAGATTCTTATATGGTTAGACTCATGAGTGAATGTGTGTCCGGAAAATATAAATTTTACCCGATTCCGAGACGTGGGCCCAGGGACTTTTTGGGCGAATTTCCTAATTTCGCGTATTAGCTTAGAAATAATTAGCTATTTTGTTTTCTTGAAATGATATTTACACTATGCAATCGAATTGACTAGATTTGGGCCACCCAGAGTTGGAGACTCGTGGCAAGAGCGTGGTATTGAGTTGATTAGCACAGTCAAGGTAAGTGGCTTGCCTAATTCTGTGTTGGGGACTTCCTCTTAAGCATTTTTATACTGATTTTGTTACGTGGACGCCGTGTACGTGAGGTGACGAGTGCGTACACGGGTCATTGTTGCTAAAATCCTATTTTTACTTCCATGAAATCACTCATTTTCATTCCTATATTAATGTTTCTTGTCATAACTGAGTAGTTAGCTTAAGAGTAAGCATGCCTACTTGTCCTTACTTGATTTCCTCTTATTTGCTACTAGTTGCACCATGCTTAGGTAGCTTTACTCTATTCTTGCCTGTTGTTTTCCTGGACTGTTTAATTAAGTCGTATCCGACATACTTCTGCTTTGCATATTTAAATTGGGACTACGGACCGAGATCCAGGAGCTTTCCCCTTGTACTGCAATTCATATTTAAATTGGGACTATGGACCGATATCTGGGAGTTTTTCCCTGTACTGAAATGCATATTTAAATTGGGACTACGGATGGAGATCCGGGAGATTTCCCCCTATACTGCATAGCATATTTAAATTGGGACTACGGACTGAGATCTGGGAGCTTTCCCCTTGTACTGCATTGCACATTTACTGTTGAGATATATGCTTTGCTGAGCCAACGACTCTCTGTCTGTTATAAATTCTTCCAATTTCCGTTAATCCTGTTTATCATTGCTCATCTATGTTTCACTGTTTTAAATTTATATTGACTTGTTTTAAAAACTCAGTAGAGCCTCAACCTGATCTCGTCACTACTTGACTAGGGTTCGGCTTGGCACTTACGGAGTACCGAATGTGGAGTACTCACGCCCTTTCCTGCGCATGTTTTCCCCATGTGCAGATCCAGGTACCACCACCCAGTATCGTGGCTAGGAGTCATTCTAGCAGCTTCCAGGAGACCGCGAGGTAATTTTTCCGCGTCCGCAGAATCCCACGAGTCCCGTTCTACTCTAGTATAGGCATAGAGGAGTTATGTATTTTCCACTATTTCATTGTATAGAGCTACATTTAATACAGAGATTGTGACTATTGTGACTATTGTGACATTCCGGGTTTTGGGAAGTGAAAGTGTACATGCTGAGCAGCTATATTATATCTACTTGAGTTCCTTTCTGTCTTTATTTTATTGATTTTATTATTTTTCACAAATTTTAGGCTTATGTAGTCGTAGAGACTAGGTGCCGTCACGATACCTTTCGGAGGGCAAAACGGGTCGTGACATAACTAACATAGGTTGGTCTAGAACCATCCTAAAGAGAGGTCCTAACACCTCCAGGACCATAGGTAAGGGACGGGTAGTGCACGCATAAGGAACGAGCTAGAAGCAATTAGAACGCTTAGGTAACAACTGAAAGATAGTAATTGGGTAGTAAGGAGATGATAGCTCGTGCGCTAATGCTATGAGTAACACCCTAACTTGGGGAAGTTACAAAGTATTGCATGGAATGATCCTATAGGCTAAAAAACCTAGGACCCCCTTTAATCCTGTTTAAAGTAACTTGTTTTCCTCCCCTTTTAGACTAATTCGCTTAATTTAAGTTTGGCTGGGACCCACCGTTGTGGACCTCGAGGGGTGCCTAACACCTTCCTCTCGAGCTAATTTGAGCCCTTACCCGATCTCTGGTGATGCAAACTGGTAATATGAGTTATCTGCTCTAGATGCCCTAACGCACCTTAATCTGTTAGGTGGCGACTCTTCCAATCCCAAAAAAAAAAGGAGTTGTCCCAGAAATGTCGAAACCCGATTTCGCGAGAAAAAGGGGGGCGCAACAGCAGGCTTCATCTAATCGAAGACTCGAGGTAGTCCTGTCGGCGTTCCTAGGCCCTGAAGTCCCCATCTATCCTTCCTGTTTACTGTTTTTCTTTTATTCAAATAGTTTTACTTCTTTCAAACAACTGCTTGTAGTAAATCTTATAATGTTCGTGGATTGTGACTCCAGATTCTAGGTAGTAGTGTATAAATGTTAAAACTATTATAGATTTCCGCATTTTCCTTTTACTTATTGTAGCTTAATTATTGTAAATCACTGAAAGGGGTTAGTACTGGCTTAATGATCTCTAATGTTGGCTTGCCTAGCAAGTAAAACGTTAGGTGTCATCACGGTCCCGACACTGGGAATTTCGGGTTGTGATAAGTTGGTGTCAGAGCTAGCTTGCCTAGGTCTCACAATTCACGGACAAGCTTAGTAGAGTCTGGGGGATCGGTACGGAGACATCTGTACTTATCTCCCAGAGGCTATAACGTTAGAAACAAATTTCACTTTTATTCAACTCTGTCGTGCGATTTTGTTTTCCCAATACTGATTTAACTCTCCTACTCTTATTCTCTTGCAGATGGCGAGAACGCGTACCGCTTCTTCAGTTGAGCAGCAGCCAGAGCCTCCAGTAGCAGCTCCTACGAGGGGCAGAGGTCGAGGCCAAGGCCATTCCCGAGGTCGAGGCAGGGCTCGGCCAAAGGCCCGAGCAGCAGCCCCAGCCGTGGAGCCTCAGGTAGAGTTCGACGAGGAGGTTCCAGCTCAGACTATTCCTACCGGACCAGCTCAGGTTCCGAAGGGGTTTATTTCTACCCCAGTGCTTCAGGATGCCTTAGCCCGATGGTGGGCCTTATGCAGAGTGTGGCCAAGACTGGCGCATTCCCCATGGCACCAGCCGTCTCTCAGGATGGAGGAGGAGCCTTGACTCCTGCTACTCACACTCCGGAGTAGATGGCTCTCTAGTATCAGACCCCAGCAGCTCATCCAGTCGGAGTAGTTCAGCTGGTTGTTGCGGTACAGACCAAAGATGGGTCAGCTATGTCTTCTGAGGCCTTGTGGAGATTGGATAGGTTTACCAAGAGTATCTTGACAGCTGTCATGAGGTTCTACGAAACATGATATATTGGAGACCAATGGGGTCGATTTTGCTGCTTTTCAGATGATTGGTTCCGCCAAGAAATAGTGGAGAGATATTTGTTGACCAAACCAGTTAGGTCATTGCTCTTACTCAGGACCAGTTCTCTCATCTCTTCTTAGAGAAGTTTCTACCTATCACCTTGAGAGAGGAGCGCCTCCATCAGTTCGAGCGTCTCCAGCAGGGCAGCATGACCCTTACTCAGTATGAGACCCATTTTGTGGACTTGGACCGTCATGTTATTCTTCTGTTTCCTACCGAGAGAGAGAGAGGGTGATGAGGTTTATTGAGGGACTTGCTCAGCCTATTAGATTGCAGATGGCTAAGGAGACTGTGAGCGAGATTTCTTTTCAGGAGGCTGCCAATGTCGCCAGGCGAGTCGAGATGGTTCTTGGACAAGGAGTTCAGGGTTCGGATAAGAGACCTCATCATTCCAATGGATTCAGCAGTGCCTTCTGGAGGCAGGGGTACTTTTGGTAGAGGCCATCCTCCCATGCCATTCTATTCAATGCTTCAGGCATCCCACAGTGCTTCAGGGAGTCGTGGTTCTTATGTGCCTCCTTCTGGGCAGCCAGCCTATAGTGCACCACCAGCTCCAATCAGTGTACCTCCTATTCAGAGTTATTATCGTGGTCAGCGGGCATGTTCGGGTCAGTCTCAGTTTCCACAGCCACAGTATCAGGACGGATGTTTCGAGTGTGGTGGTTATGGGCATATTAGGAGGACCTGTCCGAGATTATTGGGTGTTCCACCACAACATCTGAGTTCTTGTGCCATGGTTCCGGCACCAGTTGCTGCACCGCATGCTCAACCAGCCAGAGGCGGGGGTCAGGCAGCCAAAGGTAGAGGCCAGACTGTTAGAGGTGGAGGTCAGGCCGTTAGAGGTGGAGGCCCGCCAGCTAGAGGCCGTCCCAGGGATATGGTTCAAGGTGGTGGGGCCCAGACCCGATGTTATGCTTTTCCAACCAGACCTGAGGCTGATTCATCCGATGATGTTACTACATGTACTATTTCAGTTTGCAGTAGAGATGTTTCAGTTCTATTTGATACGGGGTTTACTTACTCCTATGTGTCATCTTATTTTCCTTAATATTTGGTTGTGCCTCGTGATTCTTTGACTGCCCTTGTATATGTGTCCACACCTGTGGGGAATGCTATTTTTGTAGATTGTATATATCGTTCTTGTATGGTCACTATTGGGAGTCTCGAGACCAGTGTAGATCTTCTACTCCTCGATATGGTTGATTTTGATGTTATATTGGGTATGGATTGGTTGTCACCTTATTACACTATATTGGATTGTCACGCCAATACAGTGAGCTTAGCTTTGCTGGGGTTGCCTCGATTAGAGTGGAAAGAGACTCATGGCCATTCTACCAGCAGGGTTATTGATAAGTAGAGATTTTAACCTATTAATTGCTCTGTTTTACTTATATTTAGGGCCAAAAATGCGTGAAGGTATTTCCGGAAACTAATGTAATATGTTTGCTTGCAGGGATTGTTCAAAATGAGCCAAAGAAGCCATAATCAACTCATAAAAGAGTCAAAACTTGAACAAAAACCAAGATTGAGCTAAGAGATGTGGAACGCGGACAACGGCAGAAAAGTGCGGCCGCAAAAGTACCAACGCGGTCGCGATTATTTCGAGGTCCACGAATTGAAGAATCAGAGAGATAGAATTTTGGGCTATAACATGAATGCGGACCGCGACAGAAAGACGCGGTCGCTAAAGTAATTGTGCACCCGCGATTGGAATTTCGTGGACCGAGGTTGCAAAGGTTCAGAGAGTTCACATTTCTAGCTAAAGCAAGAAGTGCGGTCTGCGTTAGAATTACGCGGTCGTGAAAGCCTCCTACGCGACCGCGATGGAAATTACACGGCCTGTGAATCCATGCTCAACCTTAGATTCGGAAGTTAAAAACACGGACCGCGATCAATATTACGCAGCCGCAAAAGCAAGAGTGCGGCCGCGGCCAGAATTACGCGGAC
This sequence comes from Nicotiana paniculata, assembly GCA_005239505.1. Lineage (NCBI taxonomy): Eukaryota > Viridiplantae > Streptophyta > Magnoliopsida > Solanales > Solanaceae > Nicotiana > Nicotiana paniculata. The sequence goes on along the minus strand of ML358138.1, from coordinate 73,578 downwards.
GCGGTCAAAATTACGCGAATGCGGTCAGAATTACGCGGCCGCGAAACATCCACACGGGTATTTTTGTCCGAAAATTTTAGCTTAGTATAAATACAACTTATTGTCAGCTTTAGGTTATGTTATTTTTTTTTATGAGCACGTGAGATGACTAGGTTTTCCCTTTTGGGAATTTTGTACAAGATTTACATTATAACATTAGATTTTCATGTTTTAATTTAGTATTATGGATTTTATCTTCTCTTTATCTTTGATTTCTGCTATTTCTATGAGTAGCTAGACCCATAGCTAGGGTTGTGACCCAACCCTAGTGTGAGTATTTAATGGGTAATTGAATTTTAGAGCTTGAATGTTTATGAGTTAGTGATATTTAGCCTAGTTCTTGCTAGAATTGAAGAATTAGTGGTTGCAAACACTGATTCATACCTTTATGACTTGTCTCTTCTTGAGAAAGAGGGACTAAGTCTAGGAAAACTACGCTAATAAGAAATTGGGGTGATAACTCAAGAAATTTATAGCCCCAATTAAAGGGTTAAACCTAGAGATATTAATACCCGACTTGAGCTAGTATCACTTGGATTGCATGAATACCCATTTGGACTTGAGAAAGCCAAATTGGGCAAAATCACTCAAACTACCGAGAGGTATAGAGTGAGTACTTCGGTGTGATGACTATATTACGACCCCAATCAAATCAAGCTTGCCCTAGATTCTTGCTACCCGTTAGGTATCCACCTAGGCGGAAGTCAATACCCTAGTCCTTTTAAACACTTGAAAAACAACATCAAAAATATTGTACTTAGCTTTAATCTTTGCATACAATAGAATAGAATTAGAAGTAGAATCAACACGGCATGTGTGGAAGTGCAATTAGGAACAAGACACGCAACTAGATTTAGATAAATACCTGAGTCCAAATCAATTAACTCCCTATGGAAGTTGATCCCGACCTTGTTGGGTGAAACTGCATCGACCATCCTCGTTGCTCAATAGTAGTTCAGGGTTGGAACCGATCAATTTTTGGCGCCGTTGCCGGGGAGTTAGACGGTCTTGGCTATCTATCTAACTATTTGTGTGTGTTGTTTTTCTTTCCTTCCATTTTTCTAAGTTTGTGTGTCAATTGCTTTTAGGTACAAAATGGCTCTTAACAAGGCCCTCAGACATATTCCTTAGGGGGAGGAGGTAGAAGACAATGACGTGGATGAGGTTAATTGTCACGACCCGAATTTCCCACCGCCGGGACCGTGATGGCGCCTAACATAGAACCCGCTAGGCAAGCCAACATTTCTGATTAACTACCTTATTTCTTTATCTTCAACAGTTTTACCAGATTTTATAAATAAAATCACAGAACATAAAATACGATATGATATGATTTAACAACTCGATATGATATTAATACGAAATCCAGAACCAAAGTACTCCCAGAACAGATGTCACAATCTAACGGACTATATATGAATACTACAAATAGGAGTCTGAACAAAATATAATTATACATCTGTCTCAGAAGTAAATAAGAATAGAATAGAAATGAAAAAGGAGGGGACGCCAAGGCCTGCGGACATCTGCAGAACTACCTCGGAGTCTCCGTTGGACTGAAGGCAGCAACCCTGATCTACGGTCCGAAGAGTCCAGTACCGGGATCTGCACAAAAGTGCAAAGTGTAGCATCAGTACAACCAACCGCATGTAGTGAGTAAGTGCCAAGCCTAACCTCAGCGAAATAGTGATGAGGCTAGGACACGACAACTAAATCAACCTGTGCAGTGTAATAGTATACGGGGAAAATAATAACAGTGAAGAATAAGCATCTAAGCATAAAGGTAAGGGGAACATGCTGAGGGGAGGAAATATCAAATATTGTAAATAACGAGATAAAGCACAAATTAGATATCAATTTAAGCAACAAAACTAGTAACACAAAAGCAAGTGCACGTCATCACCCTTCGTGCTTTTACTCTCGTCCTCACCATCAGAATCAATATATTCAGCACGGCATCACCCTTCGTGCTTTTACCTCACATAATCATGGCACGTCATTATCCTTCGTGCATTATCACTGGTATCATGGCACGGCATCACCCTTCGTGCTTTTACAATCAAAATATCGGCACGGCATCACCCTTCGTGCATTAACATTCACTCACAAATCTCACGCATGGCATCACCCTTCGTGCTTTCTCACTCTTCCTCACCCAAACACATCAAATGACAGCAATCCAACAAGGAAAATAATAGAGTAAACAAAATTAAAACCATAACGTCCCGGCAAGGGAGCCAATAGTGGAATCAATACCATCCCGGCAAGGGAAAACAACTATAACCAATCTCACTTAGTACATAACTTCACATAAACATCTTCAACTGAAACCAATGCTCAACACTGCTCAATATCAAGGAATTTCCACCAACATGGATAGCTATAAAGTGAAACTCAAGTATTACTTAACAAAAAAAACCACATAAATCCTAATATTCGACTCACAGACATGCCTGACACCAACGTATAGGTACTCGTCACCTCACCTATACGTTGAACATGATACTTACACATAGCAAATAGGACACAACACATATTCCCTCAAGCTAAGGTTAAGCCAAACACTTACCTCGAATTCCATGACCAACTCAAGCCTCAATTACTGCTTTCCCCTTAGAATTCGCCTCCAATTCAATTGTATCAATAAATGCTAAATAATTCAACCCCAATGCTTAATTAAGAATTTTCTATCATTCTTCCCAAAAAGTCAAAATTCGACCCCGGGCCCGCTTGGTCAAAACTCGAGGTTCGGACCAAAACCCGATCACCCATTCACCCCACGAGCCCGAATATGTAATTAGTTTCGAAATCCAACCCCAAAATGAGGTCTAAATTTCAATTATTCAAAAAGCCTTAACTCTACCCTAATCCCCAATTTTCTACCATTACAACCCTAGAATTCTTGATAAAAGTTGATGAAAATCATTAGAAAGTTGAAGGAAATTAGTTAGTGGACACTTACCTATGATTTGGGAAGAAAATCTCTTGAGAAAATTGCCCTTGGTCTTCTATTTTTGTGAAGAAGTGAAAAAGAATTCGGCTGAAGCTCTAATTTAAAACACACGGCCCGACCATGCGCAGGTGCGGAAAAAGAGTAGCACCTGCGAAAATGGACAAGGCCACTGAGGGCTGCACCTGCGGAGGTGTATCCTCTTCTGCGAAACTACTTCTGCAAAATTATTGTCGCACTTGCGGAAAGGGGGCAGGCTGGGATGGACCGCACCTGCGGCTGAAGGTCCGCACCTGTGGTCTCGCACCTGCGGCCCTAAACTTGCAGGTGCAGGCACACCAGAACTGGTGCACCAGCAGTGATTTTCCAATTCTAAACACCCCGGAACCTACCCGAAACTCACCCGAGCCCTCGGGGATCCAAACCAAACATGCACACAACCTTAAAAACATCCTACGGACTTATTCGCGCGATCAAATCGCCAAAATAACATCTTAAACAACGAATTTAGCATAGAATTCAAAGAAAAATCTCAAAGCTTTCAAAGTTTCAAATTTCATAACTACGGGTCCGAATCACGTCAAATGACCTCCGTTTATTACCAAATTTTACAGGCATCACTCAAATACTATATTAAACCTGTACTAGGCTCCAAAACCAAAATACGGGCCCGATACCATCAATTTCAAATATAAGCAAATTTCCAAAGACTTATAATTTCAGTAAAATAATTTCTTTTAAAAATTCATTTCTCGGGCTCGGGACCTCGGAATTCAATTCCGAGCATACGCCCAAGTCCCATATTTTCCTACGGACCCTCCGAGACCGTTAAATCATGGATCCAGGTCCGTTTACGCAAAATATTGACCGAAGTCAACTTAAATTCAATATTAAAGGCAAAATTAGCATTTTTCTTAGTTTTTCACATAAAAGCTTTCCCGGATATACGCTCAAGTTGTGCATGCAAAACGAGGTGAGATAAAAGGAGGTTTTTAAAGCCTTAGAACACAGTTTTGACTTATAAAATGAGAGATGATTTTTTGGGTCATCACATTCTCCACCTCTAAAACAATCGTTCGTCCTCGAACGGACATAGAAAAGTACATGAATCGGGGAAAACATGGGGATATCGGCTCCACATATCGGACTCGGGCTCCCAGGTAGATGCCTCGACAGGCTGACCTCTCCACTAAACACGAATCGAAGGATAACTCTTCGATCTCAACTGACGAACCTGCCGGTCTAATATGGCTATCGGCTCCTCCTCATAGATCAAATCCCTATCCAACTGGACACTGTTGAAGTCTAACACATGGGCTGGATCGCCGTGATACTTCCGAAGAATAGACACATGAAACACTGGATGCACAGCTGATAAATTCGGTGGCAACGCAAGTCTGTAAGCCATCTCTCCCACTTTATCAAGAATCTCGAACGGACCGATGAATCTAGGGCTTAGCTTTGCCCTTCTTCCCAAATCTCATCACGCCCTTCATGGGCGACACCCAAAGCAAGATCTGCTCCCCGACCATGAATGTTATATCACAAACTCGGCGGTCGGCATAACTCTTCTGCCTGGACTGAGCTGTACGAAGTCTATCCTGTGTGATCTTAACCTTATCCAAGGCATCCTGTACTAAGTCTGTACCCAACAACCGCGCCTCTCCCGGATCAAACCACCCAACCGGAGACCGACATCACCTACCATATAAGACCTCGTAGGAGCCATCTGAATGCTCGACTGATAGCTGTTGTTGTAGGCAAACTCAGCTAATGGCAAGAACTGATCCCAAGAACCTCCAAAGTCAATGACACATGCTCGTAACATGTTCTCCAAAATCTGAATAGTACGCTCGGACTGTCTGTCCGTCTGAGGATGAAATGTTGTGCTCAACTCAACCCTCGTGCCCACCTCACGCTGAACTGCCCTCCAGAAATGTGAGGTAAATTGCGTACCTCGATCAGAAATGATAGACACGGGCATACCATGAAGACGAACAATCTCCCTAATATAGATCTCTGCCAATCTCTCCGAAGAATATAAAACTGCCACAGGGATGAAATGTTCTGACTTGGTCAGCCGATATAACCCATACTGCATCGAACTTCCTCTGAGTCCATGGGAGTCCGACAACGAAATCCATGGTGATACGCTCCCACTTCCACTCAGGAAACTCAATCTGCTGAAGCAATCCACTAGGCCTCTGATGTTTGTACTTAACCTGCTGACAATTCAAACATCGAGCTACATATGCCATAATATCCTTCTTCATCTTGCTCCACCAATAGTGCTGCCGCAAATCCTGATACATCTTTGTGGCGCCCGGATGAATAGAGTACAGGGAACTATGGGCCTCCTCTAAAATCAACTCACGAAATCCATCCACATTGGGCACACAAATACGACCATGCATCTGTAAAACTCCATTATCACCAACAGTGACCTGCTTGGCACCACCGTGTCGCACCGTGTCCCTAAGGACACACAAACGAGGATCATCATACTGCCGATCTCGAATACGGTCAAATTATGAAGAACGATCAACTGTATAAGCTAGAACACGACCGGGCTCAGAAATATCCAATCTCATGAACCGATTGGCTAAAGCCTGAACATCCAAAGCAAGCGGTCTCTCTTCGACCGGAATATATGCAAGACTACCCATACTGGTTGACTTCCTACTCAAAGAATCGGCCACTACATTGGCCTTCCCCGAATGATATAAGATGGTGATGTCATAGTCTTTCAACAACTCCAACCATCTCCTCTGCCTCAAATTTATCTCCTTCTGCTTGGACAAATATTGTAAACTCTTGTGATCCGTGAATACCTCACATAACACGCCATATAGATAATGCCTCTAAATCTTCAGCGCTAGAACAATGGCTGTTAGCTCCAAATCATGAACTGGATAATTCTTCTCGTGGATCTTCAACTGACGCGAAGCATATGCAATAACCTTGTCGTCCTGCATCAACACTGCACCAAGTCCAACCCGAGATGCATTACAATACACAGTATATGGCCCTAAACCTGTGGGCAAAACCAATACCGGTGCCATAGTCAAAGCTGTCTTGAGCTTCTGGAAGCTCGCCTCACACTCCTCGGACCACCTGAACTAGGCACCCTTCTGAGTCAACCTGGTCATCGAGGCTGCAATAGATGAAAACCCCTCCACGAACCGACGGTAATATCCTGCCAAACCCAAGAAACTCCGGATCTCTGTGGCTGATGTGGGTCTAGGCCAATCCTTGACTGCTGAAATCTTCTTGGGATCCACCTGAATAACCTCTGCTGATACAACATGACCTAGAAATGCAATTGAACTCAACCAAAACTCACATTTCAAAAACTTGGCATATAACTAACTGTCCTTCAGAGTCTGGAGAACGACTCGAAGGTGCTGCTCATGCTCCTCCCGGCTGCGGGAATAAATCAAAATATCATCAATAAAGACAATCACGAAGGAATCCAAATAATGCATAAACACTCATTTCATCAAGTCCATAAAAGCAGTTGGGGCATTTGTCAACCCGAATGACATCACTAAGAACTCATAATGCCCGTACCGAGTGCGAAAGGCTGTCTTAGGGACATCGGATGCCCTAATCCTCAACTAGTGGTACCAGATCTCAAATCAATCTTCAAAAATACCTTGGCACCCTCAAGTTGATCAAACAAATCATAAATTATTGGCAAAGGATACTTATTCTTGATGGTAACCTTGTTCAATTGCTGATAATCTATGCACATCCTCATCGATCCGTCCTTCTTCTTAACAAACAACACTGGCGCACCCCAAGGAGAGACACTAGGCCTAATAAATCCTTTATTAAGCAAGTCCTGCAACTGTTCTTTCAACTCCTTCAATTCTGGCGGGGCCATATGATATCGCGGAATAGAAATGGGCTGAGTTCCCAGAGCCAACTCAATACAAAAGTCAATATCCCTATCGGGTGGCAGACCCGGCAGGTCTGCAGGAAACACCTCTGGAAACTCACAGACAATGGGCATAGACTCCATAGAAGGAACCTCGGCACTAGAATCGCGAACATAGGCCAAATAGGCCAAATACCCCTTCTCGACCATACACCGAGCCTTCATATATGAGATAACCCTGCTGGAAGAATGAATAGGATTCCCTCTCCACTCCAGTCGAGGAAACCCCGACAATCCTAAGGTCACGGTCTTGGCATGACAATCCAGTATGGCATGATAAGGCGACAGCCAATCCATCCCCAAAATAACATCAAAATCTACCATATCAAGAAGTAGAAGATCTATACTAGTCTCAAGACCACCAATAACCACTACACATGACGGTAGACATGATCTACCACAATAGAATCACCTACTAGTTTAGACACATATACATGAGTACTTAGAGAATCACGAGGCATAACCAAATAAGGAGCAAAATAAGATGACACATAGGAAAATGTGGACCCCGAATCAAATAAAACTGAAGCATCCCTGTTGCAAACTGAAACCATACCTGTGATAACTGCATCGGAGGCCTCAGCCTCAGGTTTGGCTGGAATAGCATAACATCGGGGATGGGCCCTACCCATCTGAACTACGTCCCTGGGACGGCCTCCTGCTGGCTGACCTCTACCTCTAGTAGCCTGGCCTCCACCTCTAACTGTCTGACTTCTACCTCTAACACCTCGACACCCACCTCTGGCTAGCTGAGCAGGTGGTGGAGCACCTGGTGCGGGAACCATAGCACGAGAACCCTGGTGCTGAGAACTACTCGAGGCTCGAGGGCAAAATCTAGCAATGTGCCTCTGATCACCACAAGTATAACAAGCCTTCGGCTGCTGAGGTTGCTGACCCTGAAACTGACCCTGAGGACCTGAGTAACCACCCTGAAAACTCTGAATCGGCGGTGCACTGTAGGGCAACTGATCAGAATACTGCATATGAGAACCACGGCCACCTGGAGCACTACGAGAAACCTGAAGTTCCGAATGAAACGTCCTAGGAGGATGACCCCTACCAAAAGAATCCCTGCCTCCAGATGAGGCACCACTGAACCTGCCAAAATGATGGGGTCTCTTGTCAGACCCCTGACCACCCCCCTGCAACAAAACTAGTCCCTCAATAAATCTCCTGGAAAGAAATCTCACTCCCTGTCTCCTTGGCCATCTGCAATCTGATCGACTGAGCTATTCCCTCAATAAATCTCCTCACCCTCTCTCGCTCGGTGGGAAGTATCATACTAGTATGTCGGGCCAAGCTAACAAATCTGGTCTCATACTGAGTGACGGTCATAGAGCCCTGCTGGAGACACTCAAACTGCCTCCGAAGATCCTCTCTCTGAGTGATAGGAAGAAACTTATACAGAAATAGCTGAGTGAACTGGGCCCAAGTCAAGGCCGGTGATCCAGCTGGTCTAGCCAAACAATAATCTCTCCACCAAGTCTTGGCGGGACCTGAAAGACGCAAAGTAGCAAAGTCGACCCCATTGGTCTCCACTATCCCCATGTTTCGCAGAACCTCATGGCAGTTATCCAAATAGTTCTGGGATCCTCTGAAGATGCACCGCTATAAGTAGTAGTGAAAAGCTTGGTGAACCTGCCCAACCTCTACAAAGCATCATCAGAATATTTGCTCTATCACCGGTCTGGGCCACAATACCCGACTGAACTACCCCAGCTGGCTGAGCTACTGGAGTTTGAAACTGAGAAGCCAACTGCTTCGGAGTGCGAGTAGCGGGAGTCTGGGCTCCTCCCCTAGTCTGAGAGACGGCTGGTGTTGTAGGAAGCAAACCTACCTGAGAGACACTCTCCATGAGTCCCACTAGACGGACCAGAGCAACATGGAGTACTGGGGTGGAAATGAACCCCTCAAGAACCTAAGCTGGCCCAACCGGGACAGTCTGGGCAGGAATCTCATCAGCAAACTCTACCTGAGGCTCCGCCATTGGGCTGCTGCTCTGGGATGAGCTATGCCCCTGCCTCGGCCTCTAGCACGGCCTCGGCCTCGTCCCCTAGCACAGCCTCGGCCTCGTCCCCTCGTAGGAGCTGCAACTGGAGACTCGGGCTGCTGATCATTGGATGAAGAAGCACGTGTTCTCGCCTTCTGCGAGAGAATAGAGTAGAAATTCAGTTAGTTTTGAGACATCAAATCGCACGACAGAGAAGAATAGATGTGAAGTCATTCCTAAACTCTGTAGACTCTGGGGGATAAGCACAGACATCTCCGTACCGATCCCTCAGACTCTACTAAGCGTGTCCATGAATTGTGAGACCTAAGCAACCTAGTGCTCTGATACCAACTTGTCACGACCCGAATTTCCCACCGTCGGGACCGTGATGGAGCCTAACATAGAACCCGCTGCGCAAGCCAACATTTCTGATTAACTACCTTATTTCTTTATCTTCAACAGTTTTACCAGATTTTATAAATAAACCACAGAACATAAAATACGATATGATATGATTTAATAGCTCGATATGATATTAATACGAAATCCAGAACCAAAGTACTCCCAGAACAGGTGTCACAATCTCACGGACTCTCTATGAATACTACAAATAGTAGTCTGAACAAAATATAAATACACATCTGTCTCAGAAATAAATAAGAACAGAATAGAAATGAAATAGGAGGGGACGCCAAGGCTTGCGGACGTCTGCAGAACTACCTCGGAGTCTCCGCTGCACTGAAGGCAGCAACCCTGATCTACGGTCCGAAGAGTCCAGTACCGGGATCTGCACAAAAGTGCAAAGTGTAGCATCAGTACAACCGACCACATGTAGTGAGTAAGTGCCGAGCCTAACCCCAGTGAAGTAGTGATGAGGCTAGGACACGACAACTAAATCAACCTGTGCAGTTTAATAGTATATGGAGAAAATAATAACAGCGAGGAATAAGCAGCTAAGCATAAAGGGAAGGGGAACATGTTGAGGGGAGGAAATATCAAATATTGGAAATAACGATATAAAGCACAAATTAGATATCAATTTAAGCAACAAAACTAGTAACACAAAAGCAAGTGCACGGCATCACCCTTCGTGCTTTTACTCTCGTCCTCACCATCAGAATCAGTATATTCAGCACGACATAACCCTTCGTGCTTTTACCTCACATAATCGTGGCACGACATTATCCTTCGTGTGTTATCACTCGTATCATGGCACGGCATCACCCTTCGTGCTTTTACAATCACAATATCGGCACAGCATCACCCTTCGTGCATTAACATTCACTCACAAATCTCACGCATGGCATCACCCTTCGTGCTTTCTCATTCTTCCTCGCCCAAACACATCAAATGAAAGCAATCCAACAAGGAAAACAATAGAATAAACAAAATTAAAACCTTAACGTCCCGGCAAGGGAGCCAAGAGTGGCAATTCTACACCGGCAAGGGAAAACAACTATAACCAATCTCACTTAGTATATAACTTCACATAAACATCTTCAACTGAAACCAATGCTCAACACTGTTCAATATCAAGGAATTTTCACTAACATGGATAGCTATAAAGTGAAACTCAAGTATTACTTAACAAAAAAACCACATAAATCACAATATTCGACTCACGGGCATGCGTGACACCAACGTATAGGTACTCGTCACCTCGCATATACGTTGAACATGATACTTACACATAGCAAATAGGACACAACACCTATTCTCTCAAGCTAAGGTTAAGCCAAACACTTACCTCGAATTCCATGACCAACTCAAGCCTTAATTACCGCTTTCCCCTTAGAATTCGCCTCCAATTCAATTGTATCTAGACATAATTAGCTTAAATAATATCAATAAATGCTAAATAATTCAACCCCAATGCTTAATTAAGAATTGTCTATCATTCTTCCTAAAAAGTCAAAAATTGACCCCGGGCCCGCTTGATCAAAACTTGAGGTTCGGACCAAAACCCGATCACCCATTCATCCACGAGCCCGAATATGTAATTAGTTTTGAAATCTAACCCCAAAACGAGGTCTAAATTTCAATTATTCAAAAATCCCTAACTCTACCCAAATCCCTAATTTTTTACCATTAAAATCCTAGAATTCTTGATAAAAGTTGATGAAAATCATTAGAAAGTTGAAGGAAATTAGTTAGTGGACACTTACCTATGATTTGGGAAGAAAATCTCTTGAGAAAATCGCCTTTGGTCTTCTATTTTTGTGAAGAAGTGAAAAAGAATTTGGCTGAAGCTCTAATTTAAAACACATTGCCCGACCATCGCACCTACGGTGCTTGGGTTGCACCTGCGGAAATGGACAAGGCCACTGAGGGCCGCACCTGCGGAGGTGTATCCGCTTCTGCAGAACCGCTTCTGCGGAATTATTGTTGCACCTGTGGAAAGGGGGCAGATTAGGCTAGATCGCACCTGCGGCTGAAGGTCCGCACCTACGGTCTCACACCTGCGGCCCTCGACTCGCAGGTGCCGGCACACTAGAACTGGTGCACCAGCAGTGTTCCAACTCTAAACACCCCGGAACCTACCCGAAACTCACACGAGCCCTCGGGGCTCCAAACCAAACATGGACCCAACCTTAAAAACATCCTACGGAATTACTCGCGCGATCAAATCACCAAAATAACATCTTAAACAACAAATTTAGCATAGAATTCAAAGAAAATCTCAAAACTTTCAAAGTTTTAAATTTCACAACTACGGGTCCGAATCACGTCAAATGACCTCCGTTTCTTACCAAATTTTACAGGCATCACTCAAATACTATATCAAACCTGTATCATGCTCCGGATCCAAAACACGGGCCCGATACCATCAATTTCATATATAATCAAATTTCCAAAGACTCTTATAATTTCAGTAAAATAATTTCTTTCAAAAATTTATTTCTTGGGTTCGGGACCTCAGAATTCAATTCCGGGCACACGCCCATGCCCCATATTTACCTATGGACCCTTCGGGACCGCAAATCACGGGTCCGGGTCCGTTTACCCAAAATATTGACCGAAGTCAACTTAAATTCAATATTAAAGGCAAAATTAGCATTTTTCTCAGTTTTTCACATAAAAGCTTTCTCGAATATACGCCCGGGCTATGCACACAAAACGAGGTGAGATAAAAGGAGGTTTTCAAGGCCTCGAAACACTTTTTTGACTTATAAAATGAGAGATGACTTTTTGGGTCATCACATTAATCTAGAACACCAAATACAAATAAGAGGTCGCTCGCCTCATGACAACATTCCAAACCCTCCCCCACCTCCTCCAAGGGCCGCACATCGGGGCGAGCAATTTTCAAAAAACCAATGTCATGCTTACTCTATTGGAACAAAGGGGTTACTTCACAAGAGCTCTATATCAAAGGTTTTGTAGACACATGTTGGGGGAGCAGTTATCTCTTATATGAAGGATCGTCATATGGTCGAGAAGGGGTGTTTGGCTTATGTTCGTGATTCTAGTGCGGAGGTTCCTTCTATGGATTCTGTGCCTGTTGTTCGTGAATTTCCAGAGGTATTTCCTGCAGACCTACCGCGGATGCCACCCGACAGGGATATTGATTTCTGTATTAATTTGGCTCCGGGCACTCAGCCCATTTCCATTCCGCATGGCCCCGCCAGAGTTGAAAGAATTAAAGGAACAATTGCAGGATTTTCTTGATAAGGGCTTCATCAGACCTAGTGTCTCACCCTGGGGTGCACCGGGTTGTTTGTGACGAAGAAAGATGGGTCTATGAGGATGTGTATAGATTATCGGCAGTTGAACAAAGTCACCATCAAGAACAAGTATCCATTGCCGATGATTGATGCTTTGATCAGCTTCAGGATGCCAAGGTGTTTTCAAAGATTGATTTGAGATCTGGCTACCATCAGTTGAGGATTAGGGAATCTGATGTCCCTAAGACAGCTTTTTGGATGCGGTATGGGCACTATGAGTTTCTGGTGATGTCCTTTGGGTTGACCAATACACCAGCAACATTTATAGATTTGATAAACCGAGTGTTCAAGCCTTATTTGCACTCCTTTGTGATTGTGTTTATTGATGACATCTTGATATACTCCCGCAATCGGGAGGAGCATGAGCAGCACCTTAGGATAGTGCTCCAGACTTTGAAGGACAACCAGTTGTATGCTAAATTTTTGAAGTGCGAGTTTTGGTTGGATTCAGTCGCTTTCATGGGCCACGTAGTATCCGCAGAGGGAATTCAGGTAGATCCTAAGAAGATTGAGGCAGTCCAGAACTTGCATAGACCCACTTCAGCCACGGAGATTAGGAGCTTCATGGGTTTGGCAGGTTATTATCGTCGATTTGTGGAGGGGTTTTCATCTATAGCAGCCTCGTTGACCAGGTTGACCCATAACGGTGCCCCATTCAGATGGTCACACGAGTGTGAGGAGATCTTTCAGAAGATCAATACAGCTTTAACTACATCACCGGTGTTGGTATTACCATCAGGTTCAGGATCTTACACGGTATATTGTGATGCTTCCCTTGTTGGGCTCGGAGCAGGGTTATTGCATATGCATCTTGGCATTTGAAGGTTCATGAGAAGAATTACCATGTCCATAATTTAGAGTTGACAGCCATTGTTCATGCACTGAATATTTGGAGGAACTATCTTTATGGCATTTCGTGTGAGGTTTTCACGGATCATCGCATCCTTCAGTATTTGTTCAAGCAAAAGGATCTCAATTTGAGGCAGAGGAGATGGTTGGATATATTGAAAGACTATGATATCACCATCTTGTACCATTCCGAGAAGTCCAATATGGTGACCGACGCATTGAGTAGGAAGGTAGCGAGTATGGGCAGCCTTGCGTTCATTCCAGTCGGTGAGAGGCCACTAGTATCATATGTTCAGACTTTGGCCAACCAGTTTGTGAGGTTGGATATTTCATAGCCCAGCTCTGTTCTAGCTTGCACAGTCTCTCGGTCTTCTTTGTTTGATCATATCAGAGATCGGCAGTATGACGACCCTCATTTGTTGGTCCTTATGGACACAGTACGGCACGGTAGCGCCAAGCAGGTTACTGTTGGAGATGACGGAGTTTTGAGGATGTAGGTTCGTGTGTGTGTGCCTAATGTTAATGGGCTTCGTGAGTTGATTCTCAAGGAGGCTCACAATTCTCGGTATTCTATTCACCCAGGCGCCGCCAAGATGTACCAGGACTTGCGGTAGCATTATTGGTGGAGGAGGATGAAGAAGGATATAGTTGCTTATGCAGGTCGGTGCCTGAGTTGTCATCAAGTAAAGTATGAGCATTAGAGACCTAGTGGTTTACTTCAGCAGATAGAGATTCCTGAGTGGAAGTGGGAGCGCATCACTATGGACTTTGTTGTTGGACTCCCACGGACTCAGAGGAAGTTCGATGCCATTTGGGTCATTGTGAATAGGCTGACTAACTCAACGCACTTCATTCATGTGGCAGTTACCTATTCTTCGGAGCAGTTGGCAGAGATCTATATTCGTGAGATCGTCCATCTTCACGGTGTGCCCGTGTCTATCATTTCTGATCGAGGTACGCAGTTCACCTCGCACTTTTGGAGGGCAGTACATCGTGAGTGGGGTACGTGGGTTGAGTTGAGCACAACATTCCATCCTAAGACGAACGGGCAGTCCGAGCGTACTATTCAAAGTTTGGAGGATATGCTCTGCGCATGTGTTATAGACTTCGGAGGATCGTGGGATCAGTTCTTTCCCCTTGCAGAGTTCGCCTACAACAAGAGTTACCAATCGAGCATTTAGATGGCTCCCTATGAGGCATTATATGGTAGACGGTGCCGGTCACCAATTGGGTGGTTTGAGTCAGGGGAGGCTTGGTGGGTACTAATCTAGTACAAGAGGCCTTTGACAAGGTCAAGATTATACAAGATCAACTCCGCACAACTCAATCCAGGTAGAAGATTTATGTCGACCGTAGAGTTCGTGATGTGGCATTCATGGTCGGGGAGAGGGTGTTGCTTCGGGTATCACCCATGAAGGGTTTCATGAAGTTTGGGAAGAAGGGAAAGTTGAGCCTTAGATATATCCGGCCCTTTGAGATTCTCGAGAGAGTGGGAGAGGTGGCTTATACGCTTGTATTGCCTCTAGGGTTATCAGCAATTCATCTAGTGTTCCATGTGTCAATGCTCCGGAAGTATCATGGTGACCCGTCCCACGTATTAGATTTCAGCTCTTTCTAGTAGGACAAGGATTTGACTTATGAGGAGGAGCCGGTGGCTATTCTAGCCCGGCAGGTTCGTCAGTTGAGATCAAAGAGTTATCCTTTAATTCGAGTGCAGTGGAGAGGTCAGCCTACCGAGGCAACTACTTGGGAGTTCAAGTCGGACATGCAGAGTAGATATCCCCACCTATTCACCTGTCCATGTACTTTTCTATGTGCGTTCGAGGACGAACGGTTGTTTTAGAGGTGTAGAATATGATTACTCGATAGGGAATCTCATGTTTTAGAACTAAATTTTGTGTTCTGAATCCTTAAATATCTCATTCTAACCCTCCTCGAGTTACGTGCGCACTCCGGGCGTCTTTCCGAAAAGCTTTTATTTTGAAAGTTGATAAAAATAAGAATTTTTACCTTAAAAGTTGATTTTAGTTGACTTCGGTCAATATTTTTAGTAGACGGACCCGGACCCGTATTTTGACGATCCCGGCGGATCTGTATTAAAATATAGGACCTGGGCATATGCCCGGAGTCAAATTCCGAGGACCCAAGCGCGAGATATGAAGTTTTGTTGAAAATTAAAATTTGAAAATTAAATGGTTTTAAGAATCTATTGATGTTTGGAATTTTTGATATCGGGCCTGTATTTGGTTCCGGAGCCCGGTACATGTTCAATATAATATTTACGATTTGTCTGTGAAGTATGGTAGCAAATGGAGTCAGTTTGACGTGATTCAGATGCTCGGTTGTGAAAATAGAAATTCTAAAGCTTTCTTGAAAATTTCATTCGATTTGGTGTTGAATTCATAGTTTTAGGTATTGTTTTTGTGATTTGATCGCGCGAACAAGTCTGTATGATGTTTTAAGACTTGTGTTCATGTTTGGTTTGGAGCCCTGAGGGCTCGGGTGAGTTTCGGATAGGCTACGAGATGTTTTAGACTTAGAAAATCCGGTGTGTGTATGTTGTATCTAGTGTCTCATATATTGTGTTTCTCGATCGCGTAGTCATTCTCGCGATTTCGAAGGCGATCTGGGTTGGGGAGGATTTTACTCTACGCGAATGCGAGACCATGGTCTTGAACGCGGAGCATTGGGGGAGTTGCTCTACGTGAACGCGACCCGTCGAACGCGAATGTGTAGCTTTAGCTAAGCTAGGCAGGGGACTTGAGGAACTCTATGCGAACGCGAGCCCTGTCTCGCGAACACGAAGATGAGGCGGGATAAACCTTCGCGAGCGCGTAGTGCCTCCCGTGATCATGTAAGTCTTTAGGAAGCTGCTCTTCACGAATGCGACAGTGTCCTCGGAACGCGATGAACATTGTCCCCCATCTATTAAACAGTCCCATTACGGGACTTGGGCCATTCTTTCAAATTTTCAAAAGTCAAACGACCTAGAGGCGATTCTCTCAAGCTAATTTCTTCCCCAAAGTGTTAGTAAGTGATTCTAAACCATTTTCTTTCAATTACCCATTGCATTCCATGAATTTTCAACCTAAAATATAGGATTTCCATGGTAGAAATTATGGGTTTGGGTAGAATTAGGGATTTTTGAGAAATTGGGATTTAGACCTCAATTTGGGGTCAGATTTCAAAACTAATTGTACATTCAGGCTAGGGGGTGAATGGGTTTTGGTCCGAACCTCAATTTGACAAAGCGGGCCCGAGGTCAATTTTTGACTTTTTGGGGGAAAGTTTGGGAAACCTAAATTTATGTATTGTAATTGATTTCTTTAGCAATATTTGATGTTATAAAGTTAATTATGGCTAGATACGAGTGGTTTGGAGGTGGAATCTACAGGAAAAGTAGTAATTGAGTAGTGAGTGGCATGTGAAGCGAGGTAAGTGTTGTGCCTAACTTTGACTTGAGGGATTAGGAATCCTTGCCTTAATTGCTATATGAAAAATCATGTCTGCGGCGAATATGTGAGGTAAGTACTTATGCGCCGCCAATTTATCTGTTTCGCATGTTTCTTTCCCGTTCTCTTTATATTGCTCCTTCCCTGCTTTAATTGTTACATGCCCACTTGTATTTCCATGCCTAATTGCTACATGTTAGATATTGTTTCTCCTTGTTGAAGATAATTGTCGTACCGTAGTTTCCTTACCCCCTATTACTTGCTTAAGTTGTTCTTAATTGTGTGTCAGTGATATTCTGGATTTGTCTCGCTGAGTAGTATTACTTGTGTAGAGTTTTATTGAGTATAAGGTTTCTATTTTAAGAGGTATATTGTTACGACCCAAACTTCCCTCCGAACCACGTCGTGATGGCACCTAGTCTATACGACTAGATAAGCCTAACAATTTACAAAAAATACCAATATCGGAAAACAAAGTTGACTTCAAATTTGCAATAGATACTGATTAAAAAAAAACAATGTCGCTCGGCATGTATAATAACCCAAACTCTACTTACATAGCTTTCTCAAAACTCGGCATGTCATGAGTCACAAGATATAGAAAAGGAAATAACATCTCTATACACCAAAGTCTAGTAAAAACGGATACAGAATAAATGTGTGAAACAAGGACGAATAGAAGGGGACTCCGAGGTCTGCGGACGCGGCAGATATACCTTGAAGTCTCCAACAGCTGCCTTGAACTCACAGATACTGCGGCTGATAACGAGCACCTAAATCTGCACACAAAATATGTGCAGAAGAGTCGCATGAGTATACCATAATTGGTACTCAGCAAGTGTCGAGCCTAACCTCGGTCGGGTAGTGACGAGGTCAGGTCAAGCCCACTGGTGTATAATAAGTGAAACATGAGAATAAAGCAGTATAATAAGAGACTAAAACTCAACCAAGGAAAACACAATGAAATAACATAACAGTACACGGGATTAAGCAACATGAGATCTCCCGAGATACCGTCTCGTAGTCCCAAAAGTAAATATGCAGGGAGAACTCCCGAGGTACCACCTCGTAGTCTCAAAAGTAAATGTGCAGGGGGATCTCCTGGGATACCGTCTCGTAGTCCCAAAAGTAAATATGCATGGGGATCTCCCAATATTCCGTCCCGTAGTCCCAAAGTAAATACACAACGAAATCAATTACAACGAGAAGTACAACAAGAGAAATCTACAGTCTAGACTAAGTACAAGTCGAGAAAAAAAGCATGAAATTGATAGTCATGCTGCAGGGAGTTCAATTAAGCAAATAGGGGACGTAGACATGTTATTCTAAGCTAATAGGGTAACTACACATGCTAGTATATTCAATTAAGGTGAAAACGGATAATTACTTAGTAAAATCAGGTTTTTCAACAAATAATCCCTGTACGAACTCGTCATCTCGCGTACACGACACTCACATAGCAACATCAGTACCAAATCCTAAGGGGATTTCCCTCACACAAGGTTAGGAAAACCACTTACCTCGAACGAAGCTCAATCAATCGACAGCAATGCTCTTTTCACGAATATCCGACTCTGAATAGCCAGAATCTAGCCAAAAGTAATTACATACCATAAATATAGGGCGAAATACAGCCATATCCCCTTAAAGTTGTCCCCACTTTTCATTTAGATACTTTATCTTAAGTCTGTTCCATTTGAACACTTCAACCACATCCCAAATGTGTCATTTAAACACAAAATTGATAGTCAGACAAACATAAAAATTACGTGTTATTTACACGCCAGAATGACAAATAAAACAGGTAGACGTCTAATTTTTGAAAGAATTCACAGCACATCAAAACCCCTTTCTTCATCAACCGACATCGGCGTTTCGTCCTCAAACCTCAGTGCCTTCCGGAAAAGTCATGCTAAGAACTTATACAGCCAGCATAAAGAGGTTCATGAGCCCACATTAGCAACAATAACAAACCGCTGCACATTCCGACAGCAACCACTGCGAACCGTGCTATCTTTCGAACCCACTCAACCACTGCGAACCGTGCTATCTTTCGAACCCACGTCGCAACGACGAATCTTGGCCCGACAAAAGTGGTTGCCGTCGCCGTTCCACCGATACAGCTGAATCTCCTCCTAATTCTCGAGACATTTTAGAGGAAATCGATCACGAACACCGGCCACTACGACTCTTTCTCGTTTCTCTTCAAATAACCATAGCTAAATCCAAAAAATCCTCAAAGATTTTGCAGATCTCTTGACTGATATATTAGAAGTATTAGCTGTAGTATTTTTGTAGAAAGCTAAATAACCATGGTGTCAACCGCTAAGATCAAATCTGTTGATTGTCACATGCTTTTTTTAGCAATTTTCGTTATTCCTTTATTTTCGCAGCCGAAGCGCTTTTGATTTTTCCAGTTCCGGTTCATTTCACATGCTCTGATCAGAGTGATTTTAAGCCTTTTCTCTTGGCCTTTTTATATGGAAAGTATTAAATCGCAACAGACACATGTTTGGGATTTTTTTGACAAACTCCATTTAATTCGGCAATGGAAACTAAGACAGTAAGGTAAATGGCGGTGCGGAAGGAGAGATAAAGGAATGTGATAATGTGTGAAAGAGTAGAAGGAAAAGAAATAGAAAAGAATTTTAAAAAGAAAAATTGATCTCTCACGCTCTAAGAAATGGTGTAACACGCGTACTATGTCACATCACGGAGTTGTGTTTAAATGACACATTTAGGATCTGGTTGAAGTGTTCAAATGAAACAGACTTAAGATAAAATGTCTAAGTGAAAAGTGTGAATAACTTTAAGGGGCTGTCAATGTATTCCGCCTAAATATAGCTATAAGAAACTAATCTAGTCAATGAAATTTAAGCTAAAGCGAGAAATTAAGAAATCGTCCCCAAAAGCCTCCCAATCCCACGTCTCGAAATCGGGTAAAAGTTACAAAATACGAACACCCATTTACTCACGAGTCTAACCATACAAGAATTACTTAAATCCGACCTTAAATCGCCTTCCAAAACTCGAAGTTATAGCCTATGAAGTTTCTACCATTTCCCCCTAATTATCCACCTCAAATCCCTAATTAGAAGACAAAAATAACGATATTTTCATGAAATTCAATCCGAGTTAGAACCACTTACTCCAACAATTTCCTTGATGAAGCCTCCAAAAATTATCTCCCACCGAGCTCTCAAACTCCCAAAATCGAAATGGGAAATCAACCCTCGATATCCACCTTTTCTGCCCAGTAAACTCGCACCTGTGAACCTTCAACCACATCTGCGGGAACACCATCGCAGGTGCGAAAATCACTTATGAGGGCTGGGTCCGCATCTGCGGCAATAGGGGTTGTACCTACGAGTGCGCACCTGCGGAACACTGTCCGCTTTTGCGGTCCTTCACCGCGCCTGCGGTCCTTCACCGCGCCTGCGGTTCCACCGGCGCATCTGCGGACATCCTAGATGTGGAATCCTCCTCGCACCTACAGTCCCTGGTCAGGTCTCCAATTTTCGCTTCTGCGATTGAGCTGCCGCACATGCAATCCTGCATATGCGGTCTCCTTAACGCAGGTGCGAAAACACCAGAAACCAGCAACTTCAGAAATTGCATAAGTTCAAAACTCAATCCGTTAAGCATTCGAAACACACCCGAGGTCCCCTGGACCTCAACCAAACATACCGACCAGTCATAATTCACCATACGAACTTAGTTGAGCCCTCGAAACACATCGAACAACGCTAAAAACATAAATCACCCTCTGATTCAAACTTTAAGAACTTGAAACTTCCGAATTCGACAACCAATGTCGAAACCTATCAAACCACATCCGATTGAAGCCAAAATTTGCACACAAGTCATAATCAGCCTTACAGACATAATTCAACTTTCGGAATTAGAATCCGACCCCGATATCAAAATTTCCACTACCATTCAAAATCTCCAAAACTTCGACTTTCACCATTTCAAGCCTAAATAAGCTACAGACCTCCAAAACACAATCTGAACACGCCCCTAAGTCCAAAATCACCTAACGGAACTAACAAAACCGATGGATCTCCCTTTCGGAGTCGTCTTCACACACTTCCAACTACAGTCCAAATCCTAAGGCTTAAGCTTCCGTTTAGGGACTAAGTGTCTCAAAACACTCCGAAACCAGGACCAACACCTCCCGACAAGATACATGAGCAAAAAAAGACACAGGAAAGGCAGAAAATAGGGGATCGGGGCTATAACTCTCAAAACGACTGGCCTGGTCGTCACATATATCAAATCTAAAGTGGGTGGGCTCACAATAAAATTGTTGTTGGTACACCACTTACTATTATTGCTAATAGTGTTATTCCTCTTAATATGATATTTGCAAGTAATGCATGACATAGAAATATTATTTCGATTCTGCCGAAGGCATCTACAAAAAATAATCTCATTATACCAGAGTCGAATCTTTATAATATAGTCTTGAAAGCTTCTTGATTAGACTTTAGCTTTGATTGTGATTCCTCATACACTTGTATAGCATTTTGATTCTTAATAATATACTATCTTTTTTACTTTGTGTTCTAACGCTCTTTTTATGGAATAAATTTATGTACCCTAAGATTTTTTTTTAACTTGAATAAGAATTTTACTCATATGATAAATTTAAAAACTAACTGAATTAGATTCTCTTGCTAAATAATTAATTAAAAGATTTAACTATTTGGTTTTAACATACAAAATAATTTATTTTATGTTGATTAAGATCTAATATTAGTTCATCTCTTGTTTTGAATATTTAATCTTAATTATAATTTTATCCACCATAAATTTTATTTTCAAAGAGTAAAAGATTGATATGGCATTTCACTTTTAGATAGTTATATTTGTAGAATCATTAGTGATATTGACTCTTACCAACCATTTTTGTTCTCTTTCTCACACATTTATATTCTTAAATAATCCACCATAAATTTTATTTTCAAAGAGTAAAAGATTGATATGACATTTCACTTTTAGATAGTTATATTTATAGAATCATTAGTGGTATTTACTCTTACCAACTATTTTTTTTCTCTTTCTCACACATTTATTTTCTTAACTATTTTCTTAGTTGCTGTTTAATAATTGGGTATTCTTCAATATTACACGAAAATTGATAAAAAAGTATTATTTGAGTAGGAAAATAGTTTAAATATAAAACAAAAATATATTAACGTGGTGGTAGCTTTTTCTCAATTTTAACTCTTTATGCAATCCATTTAATATTACTTTTATTTTGTTAGTATTGGACATTATAGGATGGTACTGTATTGCCAATACAGAAGATTCTTATTAAATTAATTTTATTAAACCTTCCTACATATTTTTAATAAGAATTTAATAGACAAAATTTTATTAATTTTAAAATTTTAAATATTAATAATTAGTATAGAAGGTATCGTAGTCCAAAATATAGGTTATTATAGTTATGTCATCTCCCTATGAGTTCTTCCACTTAATATATTAGGGCTATTTTGATATATTAATATTGTATTTATATTTTTATAATAATATAGACTCTCATTTTTCTAAATAAATTTGGACAATATAATACATTATCAAATTAAATTAGTAATATGGTGTTATAATACGTTTTCAAATTAAATTAGTAATAAGAATTTTTAAGACGTATATTCTAAAAGTAGTAGGATTGCATGACTAAAGATATTTATTTATTCAATTTTATATGAAAAGACACCCGAAAATAATTATACTAATAGGAATCCTAAAGTCATGTAGGATTACTAACGTGTAGTATTATGTCGTAAAACAAATAGGATTATAAGGCTAATATCTAGAATTTCGATTATGTCTTTTTATTATGAGTTATTGTGCTTAATTATAAGATTATTTTTATAAACTAATATTGGATTTATACTTTTATAATAATATATAGAATATAAATATATATAGATATGGATTGATAAATGAATATAAACTTTTGGTCTGAAAAGTAAACTGGATAGTTTTCTTTTTAAAAAGGTGCATGCATACCTAATTTCATCCTGAACCAGAAGGAGACTGACCCAACCAAAAAAAAAAAGAAAAAGAACCAATACCACGGAGATCGCAGATTGAATTACCCTCAATTATGGCGTCAATAAGGCGTCTCCCGAGAGCTCTTCACTCTCATTACAGAGCCCTAACTTCTCCTTCTCCTATCCTTCAACTCCCTCCGCACAATGGTTTGCTCTATGCTTTCTCTCTCTGTCCTTGTATGTGTGTTTTTTCCCCTTGGTATCGATAATTAATGCTAACGCTATTGTTCATATGTAGGCGTTGTTTATGTACTTTTTTCGATTGGCTTAATTTCTAGTACTAGTTTTACCGAATTGCTGTAAATTAGCCCAATCTCGGCGAGTATACATGTGATCATGCATTTGGGACTCATTTACAATTATCCCATTGTCTCAATTTCCCAAGTTCCTGATTTTTTTTAATTTCGTGATAATAAGAATTGACCCTTTACTTATTCCATGTTCATGTATACCTGTATAATCTAATTAGAGCTTGGTAGATTATGATAGCTCTGGTCCTGACACTAAGACTGCTGTTGAATTTTAATCTCTGAACCCTAAGCCCTAACCTAAGGTGTTAGAGATGGAGCATTCAAATGTGATTCTAGTTATTTCCTTATTTCTTATTTTTCTGTGGCAGTTTTTCTCATTGTACATCATGCCAAAAGCAAAAAAAATGGGCATGTAAATATGATTGGTTAATCACCAAATATATTGACTATTTCCTTAACAATTCCTATATCGGCTGTATCCGTGGGACCATCTAATAGTGTTAAAATTCGTTCTTTATGATTTTCCATGATTTCAAAAGTTAGCACGCAATGTTTCTTAATTGGAAAAAAATCCAAAATCTTCTCAAAAGTGCTTTTCTTGTTTATGATTACAGAAGGTCACATCTTTATTAACTTATGATAATATCATAGAGTAGAAATTGAGCGGCTTCCTTTTTCGTTCAATAGAAAGCCTCTACTTTCTAGAAAGACTCATCGTTAATACACTTTATTATGTTTGACATTGGTCAGGAGTCTCTTTATTTTTTTAGGTATTCGTATGTAAGGATAAGTGTGAAGCTTAGAGAATCTTTAGTTCTAGAGAATCCTTATCTGTCTCGGAAAATATATTATTGAGTATTGCAATGAAGTGAACCCAATTAGACTGGTATGGATATGGATGATTATATCCGAAGCTTTCTAGTAGCCACTTGGCCTATATCCGAAGCTTGGGAATATTTATATGCTCTTATATGTGCTGCAAAGGATATTTACTTGTTTATATGCATATCAATCTACTCTCCTCCTTGTTGAGTGATCAGAATTTACTGTTATCATTTCTTTATTCAGGAAAAAACAGAAAATTGTGAGAGTTAGGGTAATTTCTATTGAGCTACTGAAATTTTCAGATTTTACACTAGAACTAGTGTTTACAGGAACTTTTGGCTGTCATAGACGTACATTTTATTCAAGGTCATTTCCTTCAACTGCTATTTCTGCCATTTTAGCTGGACTACTTGGAGTTGGAGGCCTGGATGTAGCTTATGCAGATTCTAATGAGGTCAGTATGCATTATTGATGTTGATTTTTGTCCATAGGTGTTTATGTTGCCATGACGTGTCACTCTATAATCATGATTAATCAAGCACACCTCATTAATATCATGGAAGCCTACATAGGTAGAAATGATAATACATTTGAATGCAGTAAATGAGCTAGTCACTTACAATATCTTTGCTGTTCTTAGTTGAGCAAATGATCAAATTTTGAGAACCAGTACTGAGTTAACTTGCTGTTCTATAGGTTGGTCCCAAAGTTCCGCCCTCTGATTCTCTTCCAACTCCAAGCCACAATCCCCTTGAAGAAACAGCAAAAAAGGAGAGACGTAGATTGGAAAACCTGCTCAAGAGCAAAGGACTGCAGTATGGTTCTTATCCTCGTTTTACTGTTGCTGTAAAGGGTCAAAAGGTTATTTTCTTGCTTTTCCTTCTAGACAGTAGACTCTCAAAGTTTTGTTTGCTTGAGCCGTACGGCACATTCTTGAACAGCTTTAACTTTTGGCTAAGTTTTCATCCTAGCCGAATTCATGCAAATTTGCAGGTCACTATTAAGTTCCAAGTTCCTCCAACCTGTGAAATTCCGCTACTAATTGCAAATCTTGTTTCACGACTTGGGGTAAAACTTGAAGATCCTAGTGCAGTATCAAATATGATGTTACGGGCATGGGACAGGTTAGTTTAATCTCTGCTTTAACAATGTCTGATCATATTGCTCCATTATTACAGTTCATGTCATTTGGAAAATTTAATTGCATTTTAATATTCATAGCCTGTCTTATTTGCTTCATCGAGTGAATGCCCCTAGTTTCCTTAAGTTTTTTTCTGTCTGTTGTAGTGGGGTTGCCTGGCAACTGGCACTTAGCCCTCCTCAGAAGAAACATGAAACTGCAGCGGAGCAGGCAGGAGGAAAGGATACAAATCCTTATGAGGGAGAATTATGCATTCTCATGTTTCGTCCACTCATTAGCGCCGACAAAGCTGTACATCTCCTTACCTTTTGAACCACATTTGTTGGAATCTCTTGCATTACTGTGCTTCCTCTTGCTTGCAAATTACACCTACCTGGCTTGACAATAAATTATGAGCAGGAAATTGAGTTTATGAAGCCTGGGAGCTTTACTGATGAGGAACTTGACGCTTTGGTATCTTTGCTACAACTAGCAGGACAACAAAAAATAGTTGACTTGAGAGCAAGAGGAGATGCTGGTCGAGTTCCTTCTGCAGATAAAACAGTTTCTAATCTAGAGTCTATGGGAGTAAAAATCTTTGGTATTAATGCGTCCAATAGTTTTAATCCAAAAGCTGATGTTGCCTGGGAGAATATTGCTGGATATAGTCAGCAGAAACGGTAAGTGACTCTGATTTGAATCATCACGTTGGTGCATTTTGGTTCTGCAACTGTGGTTCAAGATGAAGTATTTATCTTGTTCCGAAGTAGCAAACTGTTAAACTGGAGACAGAAAATTGGTGTTTCTTTCAGTCTTTCTTTTCCCTGAAAGGTAGACAATATGGATTATCTAGACAATGGAGATGAAGGGTGGGAGGCAGGTAAGTAAAAGAGAAATATCGGTTATTTCCCTTGTTTGATAAGGGAAGACCATTTAGGTGGCATTTGTCATGAAATTCTTTTAGAAATCTTGCAAAAAGTTTTTCCAACAATGTGTTTGTTATAGCCTTTTCAAGAAGTTTTTGAAAAACTGTCTGTAAGATGAAGTGGTTTTAGGGTGTTTTTAAGAAAAGGTCTTCTTCCACCCATAAATACTCAGAAATCTTCAATAAAACTATGGCTATCCATTACGTTTTCTTTCTGCACAAACTTTTTTTCCACTTTCACAACTTTGCCAAAAGGTAGGCTACTTAATTTCCTTTTCCTTACCCTAATCATCCCTTTGATAAGTAGAAAACATGATCTAAAATAACAAACGAGAATTCACACAATTATTTGATCATTTGAGAACATCTTAAATGACAGGCTAGAATGTCTGCAAAAACTTCAAATTGAGTAATGGCCCTTTGTCAAGCTTTAGATGGATCTTCATATGGACAATAGGTGCATGTGATCTTCCAAATCCGTGATATAAAAATACTAGTAACGTGAAAATTACCAAGCTTACCTTTTCTTTCTTTAGGTTGTAAGTATTTTTGACAAAATATGTGTTTCTAAATCTAGTGCGACAAATCATTCCTCTAATTTAGATATTTGTTGCCTAAATCAATTGTTTTATCTAATAAAGCCATACCCTACCATTTGCGGTACTAGACATGCATAGTTAGTTTGGATTGATTAGGTGATTAATTCATGAAAAAGTTGTAGAGTTGAATGTAGCTGTTTCAACAGTAGCATATTTGAAATATTCTCAAGAGAATAATAGTATATTTGAAATCATGCAAGCATCTAAGTGACATTGACTTCAATACTAGTATATACTTTATTGGTGAATGTGCATGTGCCAAGAATAGTACAAGTTTACTGGTGCATCTACGTCTCGTCGAGCATAGTACAAGTTTACTGGTGAATGTACCTGTCGTCTAGAATAGTATCACATTGTCTTGAAGTGTCACCTTTTGTTGATTTTCTAATTTGTAGGGAAATCGAAGATACAATATTGCTAGCTTTGCAAAGTCCTGAAGTATATGATGATATTGCTCGTGGTACCCGGCGCAAATTTGAGACGAACAGGCCCCGAGCAGTCTTATTTGAAGGTCCACCAGGTTTGACCCGTATGCCTGGATGTTGTATGCATATATCTATTCAGTGCTGAGCCTCATTCAAAATATATTGCTCTGATGCTCTTGCAATTATATGTTTATTTATGTTATCAGCCTGTTGTAATTATGATGCTCAAATTTTACCTTTCCTTTATATTCATCTTGATGCTTTTGTATTTGTGGAATCAGCCTGTTGTAATCTAAGTTGCTTGGACATGGTTGCGGGTGTCCGACATGGGTGCGGATCTAGAGGTCTGACCTTTCAAGATGTAAATTTTAAGATTCGGGGATATGGATCCTAATATAGATACATCCTAGTATGGATACGGGTGCGAGGATCCGGCTAAAAATAATTTAAAAAAATAAAAATCTGTCTAATTTATGAGAAATTTTGTGGAATACTTACGTATAGCTTGTAAAGTGTGAATTTCTTTTTTATCCTCAAGTTGTAGATAAGTAAAAGATTGATTTCCTAGATAAGATATGCTATTTTTTTTCAAATTTACCCTAGTTTTAGTTCTGATTTCGGTAATCAAATTGTATTTCATCTCGAATTTTTCTGTCCGTCGTGGTCAAAGTATCCAAATTTGTTTGATCAAATCCAGTAAAGATCCCATACCCACACCCATACTAGTGTCGTGTCGACACGGATGCGGCACCTAAATTTGCCATGTCGGAGCAACTTAGGTTGTAATTATGATGCCCAAATTTTACCTTTCCTTTGTATTTATCTTGATGCTGCTGACATGCTAACAATAGCTTTGCCTACTAGTGCTGTTTAATTTTTCTTTGTTTGATTCAATGGTGGATGGACATGGAATGACCTAACTTGAGTTTGGCCGCTTTTATTTCTTGCAAATCTATTCTAGTGTGCATGTGGGAAGCTAGAGATCTTCCGACCCTTCTACGAGCTTTCTTTTCTAGTGTGCATGTTTTTTCCTTGTTTATTTTTCCTTTTTGTTTTTATTAGCTTTCTTGTGGAGGGGGTTTGAATTTACCAAGTTGGCATGAGCTAATTACACCATGTACAAGTAAAAAAGGACAACCCGGTGCACAAAGCATCCCGCATGCACTCAGGGTCCAGGGAATATAGTTTAGTGTAAGATGTTGGTCCCACAAGGATTAGTTATATATACTTTACAAACTCACCTTGCCTTTAACATTGTCTGGAAGTTCGATTAATTGTAGGTGTATATGTGAATCTGCAAATAACTATTGAAC
Source organism: Nicotiana paniculata (assembly GCA_005239505.1). Classification (NCBI taxonomy): domain Eukaryota; kingdom Viridiplantae; phylum Streptophyta; class Magnoliopsida; order Solanales; family Solanaceae; genus Nicotiana; species Nicotiana paniculata. Next base: position 45,110 of record ML358138.1, on the reverse strand, counting down.
AAGTTAACTTATGGACACCTGAAGAAGGGCTAGGATTAAGGCTTTAACAGTGATGAATGAGATGGGCAAATCAAGTTCACTCTATTGGTAGATCAAAGATTCATATGCATATTCTTCACTTTTTAGCTCAATAAAATATAATTGGTTCTCTCAATTACTATAAACTATTATAAGCTCAGCAAACATAATCCTTTCTGTTAAGTTATGTATTTAGATTAAATCGTTTATCAAAGAGAATGCATTAAGAATTGTATTAACTTACATCAAATGGTAGGATTCCAAATATACTACAATGTCCTCTATTTTAGTAGATCTAGCACAAAAGGCTTCTTCCTCTGTTAAGGTCTAAAAATACCATTTTAAATACTTCTGCTTTATTGGAACCGAACAAGGTTATACACTTATATCCATCTTGAATTAGGATTTATTCCACGATCAATTGTAGAAGCCAAAATAATGTAATATTAGATGGCTAAGGGCCCTCACCAGCTATCATTACTATTGCTCAAAGCAGGTCAAACAAGCATGGATCTACCGCTTAATGCAAGCACAAATGAAGTTCTAATGATAAAACCTCAGATCTGAACAAAAGATTTCATTATTAGCTAGTAAAAAGTGCGTTCTCCATTATGGAGTTACAAACGTTAGGGGACGGTTCAAGAATACACTTGATAAGGGAAAGCAAAAAAGTTGAGAAGATATGATAGAAATTTCAGACCTTGGATCTCTTTTTTTTTTTTTTTTTTT
>ML358138.1:14961-44339 GCA_005239505.1 Nicotiana paniculata | reverse complement strand
CTTGGATCTTTTTTTTTTTTTTTTTTTTTTGGGTCTCTTTCTTTCTCCCTTATATCTCTCAACAATGAGTGGTGTCAAAGATTCTATCTCCAAAGTTCCAAAAAAGTCCCTAAGTATCTGAAAGTCCATGTATAGCACCAGCCAGGGGCATATGTAGCATTAAGATGACGGGTTCAATTGAATCCATAACTTCCGATGCGAAGCATAAATTTATGTGTAAAAATTTACTAAAATTACAACAAATAGTAGATATGAATCCATAGCTTTAAAAGTATAATGAATTCAATTCTAAAAATCTTGAAGGTTGAATCCTGGATGTCTGCTTGTGGCGAACACCATCAGGCGCCTTGACGCTCACTTTCGGGCGATGCAGCCAGGACAGCGTCTTGTGAAGCTGAGTATGTGACCACTATGCGCCTGGGGGTCCTACCCCCATCCAGTGGTTGGGTGTTGAGCCCCCCAAATTTTTTTATTTCAGACTTGCTTGGACCCTTGTGCCAAACAAAAAACTGAACATTCTAATTAATTTTGGGGGTCTGAAGGGTGGTTTAGTCCTGCAATATCCACCTCTGCTGGGGAGTTAATAATGCTTGTTCATATATGTACTTCTTTCAGGTACTGGAAAGACATCCTGTGCACGTGTTATAGCTAATCAAGCGGTACGCCAGTTAACTCTTTTATAGCTTTCATCTACCATTTTGTTGGTTTGTGCTGTTGTTGTTCGCCATCACCTGTAGATGTAGGTTTGTCAATGTAGAACACATTTTATCTCTATAATTATATTATGCACACTTGTCTTTGATTATTTTCTTGCTGAAGATCAGCTGTTATATCTAAGAAGAACCCTTGATTCACAAGTAATTACTGATTTCTGTCCTAATCTTAAATCATTTGTCAGCCATATTAAACCCATCCAATGAACCAAGTTCAGAATATAGATAGTGTAAATTAGTAAACACAAGCCTTGGCACGCCCTTAAATGGACTGCAGTGTGGCCGGCACCCAGTGCCTACCAACTTGCACCGAGCAAATCATTGTAGCGTAATACTTACCCCAACTCGTATTTAATTGATTACAATATTAGATGAGAGAAATGAGATAAGCTTCATTAACAATAAAAGTTCTTCAAAAGCATAAACTAGACATAAGTAGAAACGTGATCCGCGATGCCATATGAGTACCGATTACTCCAAAATAATACAATCCTCTATGGAGCCTCTATAACTCTACGAATGAAATAATAAAGTTACGGGGCTTAAAGTGGTCCCAAGAGTACGAAGGTGGGCTCACCAAAAGAGAGGAAGCTGCAGGAATTCTATCCTGTGTGCTGGCCATCTGCTAAACCTGACACCATTTAAACAAACGAAGTGGAAGGAAACTGCCAGCTTATGCATTTCGGTCGTTGAATACATGTAAACAAAAATTGCTTCTATGACCGGAGATATACTAGTCTCTGTAGATATCACTTTCCTGAAATTTAAATTCATTTTTTTTGCATCTTAGCAGGCTTTTCTCTGCCGCTGCATCACAAAAATCATCTATATCGATTTATCCCAAAAAATAAAACCTTAAAAGAAATTTAAATTCCATTTGCGTTTCACTTAAAAAGCAAATGTCTGAACCACGTGTATAGGGAGAATGTCTAACCAAGTAATAAAATGATTCATACGCTCGATTTATGTCGGTGGTTGCAGGATTCTTATAGAGTGCAACCAGCATGAATCTAAGAGTTGGATCTATACAGAGGTTGTAGGGAAAATTTGGGTGAGACTATTAGTCAGTGAGGTCACGGGGGTAATAGCACGTGCTGTACCCGCCAGTTAGTACTAGTATTTTTATGTGATTTACCTTATAAAAAAAAGTATTTTTATGTGATTTATGTACTTGATGAGGCTCAATTAATATTTCTGCTACCGTAAAAAATTCTGATTTCTGTGTTGTTTTGGATGTATTGTCTCTTTTCGTTTTCTTGAGCCGAGGGTCTTCCGGAAACATCCTCTCTATCCTCCAAGGTAGGGGTAAGGTCTGCGTACACTTTACCCTCCCCAGACCCCACTAGTGTAATTTTACTGGGTTGTTGTTGTTGTTACCTTCAGGAAAATAGTTTTTGAGTTCACTTGCTTCCCTCAATCTTGAACATGACATTGGCTATCTAGGTGAAACTTCGGTAGTGCAAATGTCCCCATGTGTACCGGGTCTGGTATCGTGATTATCTTTTTACGTGCTTCAACAATTAGAGATCCATACCCCCATACCTAAAAAGCAGGAAACTTATAATCGTGGACAGCGTGGCGAGTTAGGCAGGGTTCATGGGTGTTTTGGAGTTTTCATATTAATCTATTCTAGGTATTACTTTTCCACCTTGCCCTGTGCAGCAACAATAGTTGTGCGGCACTGCGGCTTTACAATATTTTGGTTGGTTTGATGAGCTTCTCTTCTGACGTTGCAGGGTGTGCCATTGTTATATGTGCCATTGGAAATTATTATGTCAAAGTATTATGGTGAAAGTGAACGCCTGTTAGGGAAGGTGTTCTCACTTGCAAATGATCTCCCAAATGGTGCTATAGTGTTCCTTGATGAGGTAATCCCTGAGACTGCAGAAACTTTATTCTCTGTTTACTGTTCAAAATTGTCCTCCAAAAAATCCAATATCCTTGTATCAATTTCTTGAACCGCACATATGGCAGGTTGATTCTTTTGCTACTGCTCGTGATGGCGAAACACATGAAGCAACACGCAGACTTTTGTCAGTGCTATTACGGCAGGTATTGTTGGAAATCCTAAATATGCTTAATCACTAGCATTAGTATATGTGCATGTGAGATATGAAAGAGTTGCAATGTTCAGACATACTTAGTACCCCTCAGGGAAATTGTTAATATTCTATAATACCATGAAAGGAAATTGTCAGTACTCTATTGTAAAATACAGAAGGGCTTTGTAACTCAAGTCGCATTGTGGAAGAAATCACATTACGTAGCTTTATTATGGTTTATTATTGGACCATAGTTCTTCCTCTATTGCTAGACACCTGTTGGAAAAGATTAAAGGAAAAATTTGGGCTAATAGCTTCTTAAAGGATGTATTAGAGGGTTAGCTTGAAACAAATGTTGCTTATTTTTAGTTTTATACTCCCACTGTTTTATGTGGCTTAAGGGTCGTTTGGTAGGAGGTATTAGAAAAAATAATGCAAGCATTAGCTCTATGCATTGCTAAAACCTTGTTTGGTACATTTTTTCAACCTGTGTATAACTAATACTTGTATTAGTTATACATCATACTTGGCATTATACTATGCATAGAAAACCATGGCATTAGTAATACCAAGGCTATTAATGCATGCATTAGCATGGTTAAAGACAAAATTGTCCTTAAAGTCCCTTAAAGCTAGAGAATATGGAGGATATTGTTGTAAACAACTATTTTTCTTAAAAATTATGCAATGCATTATAATTTTAATACACCACACCAAACAGTAGATAAGAAATAATATCTGCATAACTAATGCTTGCATTACTAACCCATGCATTACTAATACACCTTATTTCGCACTATTCTTATACACCCTACCAAACGACCCCTTAGTTTGATTGGGCACAGAGTTTAAAAAGAAATAAAGATTGTTGGAACTTGTTGTCTTAAACATACCGTGAGATTTCTTTGGCGCTAAAAACATGCCATTAAGGGTAAAAGAAACTTAAAATTATATTGTTTTCAAATATAAAAAGGTGCCATTATTTTTTGAATGGACTAGTAAGAAAAGAGTGCCACATAAAATGATGGGGAGTATTCATTTAGAAAGTGCATCAACTGCTACATTTATTAATATGATGACATTAGAAGTATTCATATGGTGGATTCTTAAAAATTTACTTGGTGCAGATTGATGGATTCGAGCAGGAGAAGAAAGTAGTGGTAGTGGCTGCTACTAATAGAAAGCAAGACCTTGATCCTGCTTTAATTAGGTAAATGAGGTTTTAGATGTCTGAATGATACCTCATGAAACTTTGGCTGTTTCTGATTCATCATTTTCTGTTGATTCCAGCCGATTTGATTCCATGATTAGATTCCCGCTACCTGATCAACAGACTCGTCAGGAAATAGTCGCACAGTATGCAAAGCATTTGACAGACTCTGAATTATCAGAATTTGCAAGAGCCACGGAAGGGTAAGAATTGTTGTTCAACCCGCTTCAGTCTTGCAACGAATTTTTTTTGTTGAGAAGGTAACAAGTTTTATAAAGTAAGTAAAAAAACCTTTAGCGTAAAGATTATGCTAAAGGTTAAAGATAGTTATAAGACCCCGAAAAAGAGCAAAAATGCAAACCCAGACTTGTGGTAGTTACAAAGACCCAATAATATCCACTATAGACTCTACATCCTCTGTTACACCAAAAGTGAAACAAAAATATACAATTTGTCTTGATTTTCTGTTCAGTGTTAGCTCTATCTTCAAAGCACCTTGAATTTCTCTCCAACCAAATTGTCCACCAAATACATGCTGGGATCAACCTCCACCAATGCTTCTGCCTCAGTAGAATACCTGGGTCATTCCAGCAAGCTAACGTTTCTGCAGTTGCCCATTTCACACCTTTCATACTCATGAAAAGATACCACAGCGTACTAGTTACTTTGCAATGTAAAAAGTGGTGACTGTTTGTTTCAATCTCTTTGCCACACAAAGAAAACATTTGGAACACATAAGCATTCCTCTCCTCATTAAACAGTCATGAGTTAGAACAGCCTCTTTGACGACAAGCCAACAAAAGCAAGCCACTTTAAAAGGGATTTTCACCTTCCAGATGTGGCCATGTCCCATTGTTCATGTGACCAGAGCTATTCAAGATTCCATATGCTGACTTTACAGTATATACTCCTCCGCTGTTTCTTTCCCATATAAGTCTGTCCACTTCTTCTGTGTGCCCTTAAAACCATCCAACAATTTGTAGAATTCAATCACTCTAGTATCCTCCCAGTCATTGAGGAACCTTCTAAACGTATCATTCCACCCCTGCATACTCCATACCTCAGCCACAGTAGCTTGGGGTTGCTGCACTATAGTGAACAAATCTGGAAAAGCCTCTTTAAGAGGTCCATTAACAATTCAATCATCATTCCAGAAAGAAGTTTTATTACCATTCCCCACTTTGATTGACATTACTGATAAATCCTGGCCATAAATTTCTAATTGACTTCCATACACTTACACCCTAAGTTGCTCCGACATGGCAGTTTAGGTGCTGCACCAATGTCGACACGACACTAGTATGGGTGTGGGTATGGGATCCGTACCAGATTTGGTCAAATAATTTTGGGTACTTTCACCACAACGGACAGAAAAATTCGACACAAGATACAATTTGATTATCAAAATCAGAACTAAAACTAGGGTAAATTTGAAGAAAATAGCATATCTTATCGAGGTAATCAATCTTTTATTTATCTGCAACTTGAGAATAAAAAGGAAATCCACACTTTACAAGCTATGTGCAAGTATTCCACAAAAATTCTCATATATTAGAGAGATTTTTATGTTTTTTAATTATTTTTAGCCGGATCCCCGCACTCGTATCCGTACTAGGATCCATATCCCCGAATCTTAGAATTTAAATCTTGAAAGATCCGACCTCTAGATCCGCACCCGTGTCCGAGTAACTTGGCTTACACCATAGGATCCAGAAGCTCCTGCTGTACACCACCTTCCATCTGCCCCATATTTTTCACAGACTACTTGCAGGGATTCTCAAGCTCAGCAGATGAGTTGGAGAATGTGGTTCAAGCTAATGTGGTTCTCCGGTTCACGTTTTTTAATAGTTTCCTACTCCTCCGTTTCAATTTGGATGACACACTTTCCTTATTAGTCCGTACCATAAAGTATGACACATTTTTATATTTACAAACAATTTAACTTTAAACTTTTCATTCTACCCACTTTATCCTTAATGAGAAGCTTTTATAGCCAAAAAAATATGATGACCCCACTAAGCTTTTTCCCCTTAAGCTTTTAGCACCACATATTTCAAAAGTCGTTCTTTTTTTTCTTAAATTTTGTGTCAAGTCAAACTACATCATCTAAATTGAAACGGGAGGGAGTAGTATTTTTCCACTTTTTTTTGCTTTTATTTCCTCAACTTGGAATAATTGTAATAGATAGTACTAGTTAGCAATAAGTGAAAGTTCTGCTGATCACTCTTTGGGTTACTAACTTCAGATTGTCTGGGCGGGACATGAGGGATGTCTGTCAGCAAGCAGAGAGACATTGGGCATCAAAGGTGTCACTTTATATTTAGACTAGATTTGTTCTGCTTCTCTTTGTTGGATTTTGACATCCTCCCCCTTTTACTCGTTCTTGGTTTGGATGCCACAGATCATTCGTGGTCAAGCTCCTAAAGATGAAGGTACTGGCGGTTCTCTTCCCCCTCTCCAAGACTATATTGATAGTGCTAGGAACCGGCAAAGAGCTTTGCTTGATATTGAAATTCAGAACCGAAGCATGAATTCTGCTGCAAAGAAGCCTCAGTTTGGTTTTGTATAATATGATCAGGTATGTCATCTCTTGTATGTGCATATAAAAGCTTCATTCCTCACTGCAGTGATTATTATTGGGTGCTATGCAATTAATTATTCAAATGACCCGAAAGGCCTCCATTTTGGCTATAGGTTTATGCAGGGGCGGATTTAGGGGGGCGGAAGGGGGTTCATCCGAACCTCCTTCGCCGAAAAATTACACTAGATATATAAGGCAAGATCTGTTTTTTACCTCTATATATTAAGTTTTGAACCCCCTTAACACAACTCAGAAGTGTAATTTAGTGGTCAAGGGGGTTCAAAATTTTCATAAGGTCATAGGTTCAATTCCCACTAGCTACAAAAAATTTTCTTGAAGCCCCCTTCAGGGAGATCCTGCCTCCGCCACTGGGTTTATGTATAACAATGTGTTCAATACCATATCCTAAAATTGTATATTACAGCATGTATTTCCGCCATTGGCATTGAACCAGTGTTCAGGTCGGTTCAGCCCATTGGGGTGAAGTGTTTAGTTGTAGTAGTTCATGTTATTCGAAAGTTAGCTTATGCTAGCAAAAATACTTGCATTAATTTTATTTGTAGTTTTATTTTTACCTTTTTAATTGACGAATTTAAATTGCCAAATGAGCAGATTCTCATCTCGGGAAGTCAGAACTGCCTGCGGAAAACATTCACAAAAGTTGGCTCTGTGGCGCGAAGACCATGTGAAGTTCGGTAAGTAATACAAAATACAATCAAACATCTCTATAATAACCTTATTTGTTCTGAAATTTTTTTGGCTGCTATATTATAACATAACATAAAAGATTGGTTCCAACAAAAACTTAACAGTTATAGTGAAGTGTTGTTATAAAAGGTGGCTTTTATAAAGAGGTCTGACTGTACTAACATATTTGTGGAATCAATGCCCTTAACTTATTATAGATTCTCATATCCTTTCATGCAGTCAAATCCCAAGAATATTTCTGATCGAAAAGTCCGTTGCTAGAAGTACACATAGCGTGTAAGGAAATATCGATACTTAATTAACAATCCTTATGATGCAGTCTTTTCATGGAAATTACTGGAAATGTATAAACGGGTGTTGGGAACGACAAAATTGTTTTCTTGTTATTAAAATGTGTAAATAGGGATATTTTTGCATGTCGAAGCCTGTTTTGCGCTATCCTCTTATTGGGATCCTTTTGCTCATCAACCTCTTATTAGGTGTCCCCATTAGCTGTTTTTTTTGTGTTTATGTTTGCTCTTTTTCTTATTTCCTTTTCACGCGAAGGATCTTACATTCTAGATGTGCAACTGTTTGGTAGGCAAGGATTGGAGCAAATTCACTTATAAATTGGACAGATTTGGTACTGGTCGTGTTTGCGGTACACGACAACTTGTGACTTGGTAAGAGCTTCAGTTACGATAAACTATCTTAACTAAATATTGCGTAAAAATGTCCTAGTACTCTGGATTTGGTGCTTCTTCTGCATCAGTCAACAGAATTTTATCGGATGTACCCGAAGGAAGGGGGGCACTCCAATAGCTTTGCTTCGTCTAGACCTTATAAGCTGAAAATGAATGCACGATTAGGGACAATGAGACGTTCAGTAAAGCATGTAAATCAATTTCCCGTATTGTTACAATTTGTTTTTTACAAGTTTTAGCATGTTTTCACTGTGTAGTCGATGTATCTATTTTTATTGCATAATCTGTGAAAACTAACCACTGATTATAACTTATTTATTAATCGGCTGGCTAAAAACATTAAGCTCTCAAAAGATGGCGACAAGTTGAGGAGTTAAAAATAACATGAATTCGTTCTAAAAACATCAGGATCTCTATAATTGCAATGACACTTGCAGTACTATTATCTTATTATTGTTATTTTTTGGTAATTTGTTATTATTGTTATTGTTATCGCTGCTACACCATATATAACTAATATGGAATGTCAGACGTTTTGACTTTACCAAAAAAATCTCGTGATTCAAACCAAACTAAGATAAAACACAACGCTTCTTGGAAATCATAATCTTCGAGAGGTAATTGTCCATTAGTATTTTACATGTTTTTACGATTTTACCCAAAGTACTTAATTTTGCTTTGCTCCCATAAAAGACAAATATTAAAAGGAATCTTACATAAATATCCCAAATAAGTTCTAACTTACCAATATCTAATCATTAATAGACTTATCAAAATTAGTCAATAAAAATTGAAAACCCAAATAAGATTCTTTTTCTCCAAAAATCACACGCAAGGGACTTCCATATTATAAAGCGTGATTAACAACATTAAATGTGAATTTCATGAGTGAGGAAGTAAATAAGGTGATGAAATACAAATTTTATATATATATATATATATATATATATATATATATATATATATATATATATATATATAAGATTCTAAAATCTAAGGAAAAAGAAGATTTTTTTAATGGGTATTGTTGAAATTCATTGGAAATATATGTAAAAATTGCGCGGGGCACCCTATTTGGTCGTCTCCATTTAACCTATACCTGATTTTTATTTTTTTTTTAATTTGTACCCACTTTTTAAATAACTTCAGTTCCCCTTTCCCTCGCTGAGCTGAAGTTTCCAAATTATAAAGACAACAACTTCAGCATACAGGTCTGAAGTTCCCAGTTACAAAGATAAAACTTCAGCTTTTTGTAAACTGGGGAACTTCAGCCCCGTATGCTGAAGTTGTTGTCTATATAACTTGGGGCTGAAGTTCCCCATTTACAAAAGACAGAACTTCAGCTTTAGAGCTGAAGTTTCCCCAGTTACACTGGGGGAACTTCAGCCCGTATGCTGAAGTTTTTGTCTTTACAACTGAGGAACTTCAGCCCTGTATGCTGAATTTTTTGTCTTTATAACTTGGAAACTTCAGCCTCGTATGCTGAAGTTCCCCACTTACAAAAGACAAAACTTCAGCTCTAACTGAGGGAACTTCAGCCCGTATGTTGAAGTTTTTGTCTTTATAACTGAAGTTCCCCATTTACAAAGACAAAAACTTCAGCTCTAGAGCTGAAGTTCCCCATTTACTAGAGCTGAAGAATTTCAGCCCTAGAGTTGAAGTTCGCAAGCTACTTCAGGTCCGTCTACTAGAATGTTGAAGTTTTGCGTGATTGCCTTTGCTACTTCAGCCCTGCATGCTGAAGTTATTTGCAAAAGCGGTTACGGATGTAATTTTTTTTACAAAGCGGGTATAAGTTAAAACGTGGCACAAAAAGTGGGTACGGATGCAAAAGCCCCAAAATATATGGAATATACAAAATTTGAGGAAGATTGGTGGTGATTTGGATTGATTTGGTATCAAAATCCATAGTTGAATTCAGAGTTCAAAAAATTCTTCTGCGACACATGTATCACTCATGTATCTCACACACACAAGTATACATGGATATACATGTGATATACATTTGATACAAATATGATATGTGATACTCATATCATCTTTAACTTCGAATTTTCAATTCAAACTACCTCAAAACTCTACCAAATCATCCTAAAACTGAGATTCAAGCTCATTAAAACCCAATCTATAACTAATAACACCCACTCAAGAGGAAGCAAAAAAATGACTTTTTTTGGCTACATATAGCTAATTGGTTAGTATTGATAATATTTGGCTAATATTAATAATATTTTATGAAATGATCAATTTTTATAATAAATTACTTATAAATGACACAACTGGTAGTTCCCAATTTTAAATGTAACAAATGAGCATGAGAAGTTTTGACACTTGGTATGCTGTAATAGATGTAAAAACTATAGTCGTATGTTTTAATATACACTACTTAATAGGCTTTCTCCAAATAAAAGGTTCGGAATATATAATAAGCATCTTGGGACAAGAAATTATGATGTTTTCTTGTGTTCTAGGTACCTTTTTCTAGATACTTTCTTGAAACTGATATCCTATAACATGTTCTTGTTAATTTAAGTAATCATATGAGCAGGTGAACTTAAGCTGGTCAAAATTTAAATATTGTAACTTTTTATAATTCTTTATATTTCTCACAAAATTACCAAACTATGTACTCATATCGTTTACTTATGAAAAAATACATAAAACATTTCATAAGGCATCAGATTTATAAAATCACTAAACAATGGTCATGATTAGTGCCTAAATTTGTTCCAAATTGAACAAGTAGCCGAAAGCGCCATAACTCGAATTGAAATGTCATGAGTTCCAAGTTTGCCATCTTTGGGGTATTTTCTTTTGTTTTTTCATGAATATTTCCTTTTTTTTTTCTATGATCAATTTGTCAAATAAATTGATACCTCAACCTCAATGCAGATTTTCATGCTTGACTTGAAGACTTGGTGAAAATTCTAATACAAGCAAGTAATCTTAATTAACGCTGCTTGATACCGGAAAAAGAAAATTCTTACATGAATTCGATACATGTATTAAATATATTAATATATCATGATTAAGTAATAAAAAAAATTAATAGTAATAAATTAAGGAATAGACATATCATGTAATTATTATTTCGGAAAAGGCTAAAAACGTCCTTCAACTATGGGAAATAGAGTATATTTGCCTTTATCTTGAATTTGAATTTGGTCCCAAACATGTCCTTATCATTAGTAAATCGGTTCATATTTGTCCCTCAACAATGGAAGATAGAATAAAATTCTCTCCGTTTGGTTTTGGTCTCAAATACGCTCTTATTATGAATGGAGTAGCTCATATTTGCTTTCAAAATTAATGGACTTTCTGTGGTAAAAATATTGGATTATGGAGTATAAAATTTAGCTTGAGTCGTGTCAAAGACATAGTCCTTAAGGATATTTCGCTCATACCGTGATGAATATAATTAGGCATATCCTTCAAGATTCAACAAGCTTTTCTAGTATAAATTAGGTACAGAAACAACAAATATTAATCAATAGAAAATTTATCTGAAACTTTTTTCCTTTTTTTCACACTCTCAATATGAACACACAAAATTGGACATCTATCTGTTAATAAAGAAACGTTGCCAAGGAAACGTCACCAAAGTTCAGAAACATTTCCAACCCCAAACGTTAAAGGCAACTAAGTCAAAAATGTTATTAGACCAACTTTGTTCTGATTCAAGGTTATAAAGAAAAATAATTGATTTTGATAGCCATTCAATGTTGTTAAAATTAATATTCAAAGTTATTCTAATTTATTGTTACACACATAAAATATATTCAAATTGATTGTATAATAAATACCTATTAACATAATATCAAAAGAATGAACCTAGACATCAATTGGATATTCTTTTTTAGTTATCAAATTATTTTTCTAACAATCCCCCACATAACTCAAAAATAATGTTAAGTAATAGAGTGAAATAAAAAGTTTCGCGGTTTTTTCACAAATAAGCATAATGCGTCGAATCTGTTGTCTCTTGGACTATGAACCATACCTAAATAAAATAAGAGTAAACTTACATAACGATTGGTGAAGTTTAAAACTTCTATGAACTAAGGATTCTTTTGTAAGTATAGTGTTTTATCTTTCACATTATACTCCCACACACTTTGTTGTGTGTCTCGGTTTTGTGCTAATAGGCCATGTGCACGTCTGGTTTTTCATCAGTGCTCTAGAAATTTTTTGTATTAATTTCATAGGAGCGATCTCACTCCACAATTATATAGGTCCATGCATGGATAAATGGGATTAGCACAGTGGGAAATCTACTATATTTGATACCGTAGTTCATGGTACCTCTCAGATATTTCATTACTCTTACTAATGCATTCCAATGATCATTCTCGAATTTTGAGTATATCTACTCAATATACACTCAACATATGCAATATCAAGTCTAGTAAAATTTCTCGAATGTATTGGGCTATCAATAATTTGATCATTTTTCTTTTGATCTACAACAACCCTCATTCTTTTTTAATTGACTACTAATATCATAAGGAGTTCTTAGAGGTACCACATCAAAAATGTCAAAAATTTTAAGAATTCGTTCGGCATAATGTTCTTGAATCAACATCGAGTTATTACCATTTCTTATAATTTTCATGCCTAAAATAACACTAGCTTCTTCCATATCATCTCAAAATTAGAAGACAAAAAATATTTGATTTTATGTGCCATATCAAGACTGAAACTAAAAATAAGCACGTCATCCATATAAAGGCAAATAATAACACAAGTACCATTTACATATTTTGTATAAACACATTCATGCCAGAGTTTAGGTGCTTGATCATACAAAGATTTTAGCAATTTACATTTTATTTTCTTGGCCAGACACTATACAACCCTCAGGTTGCTCCAGGTAAATTTGCTCTTCTAAATCACCATTTAAAAATGTAGTTTTAACATTCGTTTGGTGAATAAAAAGTTTATAAATAGAAACCAAGGCGAGTAAAACACGAATTTGAGGAAATTCTATTTATAGGAGCATAAGTATGAAAAGGATCAATATCTTGGTTTTGTGTAAAACCTTTTGCAACAAGTCTAGTGTAACGACCTAACCGGTTGTTTTGAGACTCTCACTGGAGAAACTTGAAGTTTATTTTACTTCGGATCGAGTTTTTATGATTTCGGTATGTCCAGATAGTGATTGTGGACTTGGGCATATCCCCATATTTGCATCTGGATATTTCTAGAAGGTTTCAGCACCATTTGGAGGAAGTTGACAATTTAAATGTTTGAAATTTTCTTAAGTTTGACCATGGTTTGACTTAAGGCTATCAGGTTCGGATTTTGATTTCAAGACTTGAAATAGGCCTGTTTCGTCATTTGAAACTTGCCTGCAAAATTTGGTGTAATTTTGAGTTGGTTTGATGTGGTTCATATGCTTGGTTGCAATTTTAGAAGTTCTTGAAGTTCATTATGATTTTCATGTGTTTTGGTGTCCGATTCGTAGTTCTAGATATTATTTAGGTATATCATCTCGGCCCACTGTAGGCAAAATCATCAACATATATCAGCTTATCAGGTGGTGGTGCGTATATATTGTCGTAATCTTTTCCCATATCCCATATACATATATATACATATATATACATATATACGCGTATATAACGTCATCTGGTCATGGGTCAATGTACATGTATAAATGAATGCAATACATGAGAAGTACGTCAACAAACTCTCTTGAAATGTCATAAGACCATTATGCCTTTGAGTAATATCATGAAGTAAACTTTTTCAACTTACATATTTTTCAGAGACCCATGAATAGAAGATGTGATATTAAGATACACATCGGAATTCAAGAACATAGGCACCTCTAATACTTCTATGAATAACGTCATTTATGGAAGTTGTGCATTTGCTCGTTTCGTTTGTGTCGTATAGATCATGCCAAAGGAAAGAACGGATAGACTTAACATACATGTATGATCTCTTCCTTATTAATCAACCAAGATCGACACAACTTCTTGCATCTACAACAAGTGAAATGATATTGCCTTTAACATATAATATTGTACTATCGTATTTGGTTAATCGTATGACTTAAGGAAAATCGGGCAGCAATTCTCCTATTTTTAATACATCCCAAAGACCACTAAGGGTCATCAACATCCCAACAAAAACAACTATAACCAACAATAGCAACAACAACAATATAATCCAATATGAGTTTCTCCGATTATCTTAACAATCATATTGGGAGGCAAGCTCGTTTTTACCCATAACAAGATATAATATGAATCCAGCTCTTATTCCATATAATAGTTTACAAGCTTCAGAACATCATATTTATATGTACCATATTATTTCTAGTTTAAAACATCCACAAAATACCTTCCAAAATAGCCTCGTACGTCTAACACCTTAATTTTTATCGTCAATCACTTGTTTTTCATCTTTTCTTCTTCAATCAACTTAATTAAAACCTAGAAAGCTTAACAACAACAACCAAAACATTATCAAATTATTTCTCACAATTTCCGGCCACCAAAACCATATACTTAGCCACAAAACAGTTCAACCAAAAAGACAATCGTATCCCATGTTTCTTCAAGTGCATTTTATGATTTTTCACTCAAAAAACACAACCAACACAAGATTAACCTTAGGAACAATCAAGAAGATGTAATACATACCTTGGACAGAAGCTAAAACTCGAAACCCCATCTCAACTTAGTTCACAATAGCCCTCAATCGCATCACAACACCATAGAAGCACTCTCTTGTAGTCTTTAACATCTTTGATGATGATTTGAATTGTTGTTTCCTTGAGTTTGGTTCTTGTGATCTTGAGATATTTTAGGGATGATTTTAGAGATCTTGAGAGTGGTTTTTTGTGAGTAACATCTGTATTGTTGACGAGATATAAGGGTATAAGACCACCGCCTCTTTCTCCAAGCACTGGGTAAGCTGCTTGCTTTGCAGCTTGAGCAGTGCCACTTCGGTCACTTGTATCTCTCCACTCTAATATATTATTGGCAAACGGTTTACATCATTGGAAACTAGACACATAGGGATTTAATTCAATATAAATATCTCCATGTAACTCTCAGTAGATTGGGAGAAAACTACGTCGCAACTTGGCCTATAAACCTGCCAGTTTCTCCGAAGTGCGGCAATGTGACTTGGCAACCCTACTTTCAAAATCTATATTTCTCTAACCCGATATCGTATGAATAAATGGTTTAGAACGTTGGAAACTAGGTTCCAAGACCTTCATTTTGTTATGATATATTTTCCAAAATGACATTATAAATCTTACGAATTTAATTTCTCAAAACGACTCGTTACAATGTAAATTTTAACTCAATTTTTTCCATACGTTAAATCTAATTTTTCCCAAACTTCAGATTTTATATCCAAACATCATATATAGTCATATTATGACTTTAAATTCATTCAAATCATGATTAACAACTCTCATATTCATTATACATAACCTTAGGACACATATGGTGTAACGCCAAACTTGTCGACTTTCGATAAAACTTATCTTCTTCAATTTGTTTAGATTCTAAGCCTTTCAACAATCTTGGTACTTGTTATTCATGATCTTAAATATTTATAACTTCCACGGTAACATGATTAACTTACTTTATAAATTTTTCAAAGATGATTTCATTTTTGAGCTTACATCAATTGACTTACGACATACTCTTACGTAAAAAAAATGGGGTGTAATAGTATGATTGATTTTGGTTCAGCTATGTTATTTCAAATCTTAATTAATGCTTTACAGTTAAGTTGGTTAAATTATGTAAGTTTTCAGCATGTGTTTGTAATGATCGGACTGGTCATTTTGAGAATTAACGTCTCATTTGGTGGAATAAGATTTCGAGCAACTTCGTATTATGTGTTATGGCATGCGTGTGTGGTCAAGTTCGGGTTTCAGATGATATGTGATCAATTTGTAAGAGTTGATCAAAGTCTTGACTTTTGTGTAGGCGGCTCTGAAATGGCATTTTGATGATTCCAAGAGCTTCATATCTTGATTTTAAACTTAGGTGTGCGTCCAGATTTAGATTTGGAGGTTCGTAGGGTAATTTGATACATTTCGGTGCAAATTGAAAAATTAAAGTTTTTGAAGGTTCAGAGGTTTGACCGAGAGTTGACTTTGGTGATATCTGGGTCGGAATGGGATTCTGAGAGTTGGATTAGCTCCGTTATGTCATTTGGAGCTTGCATGCAAAATTTGACGTCATTCCGGGTTGATTTGATATGTTTCTGCGTATGTTTTGAAAGCTAGAGGATTTGAAAATTCATAAGTTTGATTCATGGTGCGATTTGTAGTTTCTACGTTGTTTGATGTGATTTTAGACCTCGAGCGGGTCCGTGTTATGTTTATGGAACTTGTTGTAATATTTCGACGGGGTCCCGAGGGCGTCGGGCGTGTTTCGGATAGGCTACGAGCCATTTTCTCATGTTTTTGGATGGCTAATCCGATAGCTAATGTCCCTTATACGCGATCGTGAAGTTCAAACCACGTTCGTGTAGGCTGTGCTGGGACTGCAAATTTTCCTTCTTCGCGTTCGCAGTGTGTGATCCGCGATCGCGTAAGTGTGAGTTTTGTTTCTTCGCGTTGCATGGAAAGTTCTGCGTTCGCGTAGCACAACCCTGGCAGTTGTGATAGCATCCTAGGAAGCTCAAATCTATTCAAGGACAAGGATGAATCTTTGGAATCTCAAAGAGGGTCTTTAACAAGATCTCAAGCTAAAAAGTTACAAAACAAGGTCATTGAACTTCAGGAGCGATAAAAGAAGTTGTTAGTTGAGAGGAAGAGCTTAAGGATAAAGGATATGAGTAATCTAGGTGTTATAATTATTTTATGGCCCAAATTCATGTCTAAGAAGAGGTGTATTAGATCCCAAGAAACATCCTCTGAAGAAGGTCCAAATCAGGCCACTGTTGGACCAATTTAGCACCTAAAATGTGTCCAAACTTGCAGCCCATGAAGTCCTACATAAGGCCACGTTTTTATTGCATAAAAATGAGTTACTTGATGTCCAAGAAGGCTACAATAGTCGTGCTAGATGTTGAGTGCAAGTTGGTGCCAAGTTGTTTGCCAATTTCCTTCAAGATTTTCAAGATTTTCAAGATTCTATCCAAGATTGGTTTGAGACTTATTTTCATATATTAGGGGACTATATTTATTGTTTTCCTAGTCAGTTAATGTTATGTTTTCCTTTTTCTAAGATTGTTGGAATTACTTTCTAAGAATGACTTGGTTTTTGCTTCCTAGCGTTTTGCTTTTCCTAAGTAGTTTAGGATTTGTTGTCCAAAGTAGTTTAGGATATAATTTACTTACTTTTAGTCTTAATTTCGATACCCCTCCTACACATATAAGGGGTGTCTTATTTGTTTTTAGACTTAGATTATTATAGACCATTATCAATAAAAACAGTGAGATTTTTCTTGTACCCTTATGTGTGGCTACTCTTGGATATTTATTCTTCAACCTTCAAGACTCAACTTAAGGTGGTAAGATTAAACTCTTTTGAAATCTTAGATCACTTCTAGGTATTCAAGAAAAGTGATAAGTTTAGGCTTATTGTTGTTCTTGTTATTATAAAGGGCCGGGTTTCACAATCTATCTCTTGTTTTTAATTCTCTACCAAAGGCGATTAGTTCTTTGTTAGATAATTGTTGTTGTTAGGATTCAACTTCAAGAATAGACTTCTTGAATTCAAGAAACTCTTTCTTGAATTCAATCTATCTTTAATTTTTCGTCTTTTTTTCGTTTCTTTATTTTCTTTTAGCTTCCGCACGTTTCTTGATTTTCTTTAGTAGTTCTAGAACCCCTATCGTGTTGTTATCAAGTGGTATCGGAGCATAGGCTAATCAAGATTCAATTTTGATAAGCTTGGGAGGTTCTTGAGCAACAAAAAGAAACCCCAAAAAAATGAAAACCGGCGCAAAAAAATAAGTGTTATTGCTTATTATTATTTTTAAAATTCAAATATTATTTGGTTTTCAAGTCAATAAAGGAAACAAGAAGAGGGGATCCTAGTTTTGAAGATTATGGTAACTTCTTTCCTTATTCTTGTGGGTTTTGGATTTTCTAAATTCTTTCATTTTTCTTTTAAAACTAACTCATTCCTATTCTTTCTAGGTTTGGTCTTCCACTTTCCTTTTCCTTTTCTAACTCCTTAATTATCACTAAATGGTTGCGACTTATTAGGTTTATTAATAAATTTAAAGATTAACGGCCAAGAGTTGCTTGAACGGAAAAGGGCAAGAGAGGTGAGAGTATTAGAAGGAAAAAATCAAATTTGAGAGATACATAATATTTTTAATCTTTGTTCAAGATATTTCAAACTGGTACTTATAGCGAAGGGAGGCGAGCTATGACTCAACAACTTGAAAAGTCGAACTTACACTATACCAAATGGAAGGAAAACAATGGTAAAGTTATTTTTAAAACAAGAGCTAAAGTGATGTCTATGATATGTTCCCTAAGAATTGACAAAGAATATGCTATAACTCAATTAATACTTATATGGTTGAAAAATCTAACTTGCCTATTGGAAGGTATGAAGATGCGATCTGGTGTGATGTGATTCCCATGAATATTTATCATATCTTGTTGGGAAAGCCATGTTATGTCTACATAAGAGCTTTATATAACATGGAAAAAAAAAAGATACTCTTTTGAGGTTAATGGGAAGAAAATCATTCTTTGACCTTTGACTCCCTCACAAATTTGTGAAGATGAAAAAACTGTCAAAGAGAACAAGGAAAAATATGAGAGAGAAAAGAATGAAAGGAGTAAGGGAGTGCATGTCGACATCCCAAGAGAGAAAAAAAGAGAGGTTGTGTTGAGTGAAGAGAAAGGGATGTCAAGTGAGAAACAGAGTGAGCTTAAGGGAAAAGAAAAGAGGGAAGGCAATGAGATAACTAAATTCAGTGAGGTAGAGAGAGAAAAAAAGGAGGAATTGAGTGAAGAAAAAGAAAAAAACTTTAGTGAGAGAAAAGAAACTAAGGGTGAGGAAAAAGTTAGTCTTGTGATAAAAGCCAAAGAGAGTGTAAGCAAGAAAAAGTTTCTTTACTTCCTAACCCATTAACTCTTTCTTTGTTTAGTTCTTGTGATTTTGTGCAGCCATATGTGGAAAGACCTTTTGAAAGGGGAGGTGAGCGTGAGCACCTAATTTTTGACTATATTTAGATTTTTTTTAATCACTTTTAACATTTATATATCTTTTAATTTTTAATCTTGATATTTTCGCTTTATTTCACCTTTATAAGTTTTATTTAAAAAAATTAAAAATCACAAAAAAAGAAGAAGAAGTTATCCTTAGAAGTACATATTTTGTTTTCGTTTATAAAAAGAAAATAAAAAAAAAAAGAGGCTTTCTTTTAAATTTTGTAGTAATTCTTCTTTAATGACTTTATTTATATGTTCTTGATTTTAAAATATTTAGCTGGTATTTTTTAATTTAGTATTTTATTTTACCTTTTAAAAGAAATTTGAAAAAAAAAAGAAAAAAAAAGAGCCAATCAAATTGTGCCACTTGCCAAAAGATTTTTAGCTTATCCCTTCCCTAACTAACTCACATGTACTCAACATTAATATCTCATTCATGTTTTTCCTCCAAAAATTGACATGTGCATTAAGGCTGTAAGGTGGGCCGGTCTGGCTTGGGCCCGACAGGCCCGCAAGCCCATATGGGTGGTGGGCCTAAATAGGCCGGCCCGTTTACGCCCGGGACCAATTGGTTCTAAGAGCCCATGTGGGCCGGTCCTCACACTTGAGCCCGCGAGTTCGGGATCGGCTTCCTAAGTGAGCCGGTTCAACCGGGCCTAAGTGGACCCAACGGCTAAATTTAAAAAAAAAATCTGAAAGAAATTTCAACAGTTGGAAGGTTTAAGTTATAGCCATTGGCCTGCAAAAATAGTTGTTTGGCACTTTGAAAAATAGCCATTTTACCTCCCAACTTTGTTTTAACCCCAAATTTTTTATAATTACACTTTTTCCCTATTGTCAACTATAAATACCCCCTCATTCTTTCATTTTTCTCACAAAATCATCAATATCTCTCTAATTTTCTTCTATAATTGCTTACTTTATTGTTGCAATTTGTGAAAAATTGTCAAGTTGGTGAATTGAAGCATTCAAGCCTTCAACGATTTATAATTTTCAACAAGTTGTATATCAATTCGATAAACTCGTTCCAACTCTTAAGTTTTAATATTATAGTTTTGTTTGTTTTACTTTGTATAATTATAACTAATATGGCCTATTCTTTGAAAAAAATATTTGGTAAAAGTAAGGGAAAATTCAAGATTGGTGAATCTAGTAGCCAAGCTGTTACTCCTCCACTTCTCCCGGTCCCCCACCCAAACCTGTTACCCGTCCAACCCATGCTATTCTTGATAGCGAAAACACTTTATTACAATTTACCGATAGTCAATTTTACCATGATATTACACTAGATGAATAATTAAACCATGAATATATGAATGCTCTTTATGGTAATCTAACTATTGATGAAAATGATGAGGAAAATGATGATGAAAATATAGATTTTGATAAAACGCAACTGGATGACGATACACCCACTAGTTCTGTTGTTGAAGTTAACCCAACTAATAAGCCAAATGATGCCCCGTATGACCCTCTTGTTATTGCCCCTACTTTTTCTAGACAACCTTCTAAACGGAGTGAAACATCTCATGTTTGGGCATTTTTTATTCAACTAAGAGAAAAAAATAAAGCTAAGTGTAAAACTTGTGGAGCAGAGTTGGCTTTTAAATTTGTTGGAGATAGGGGGGGGGGTACGAGAAGTTTGACTAGACACATAAAGAAACACCCTAGAGATAAAGTCAAATTTCTTCAAATGAAAGCTACGGCAGAGGGGACAAGTGTACCTAGTCAGGTTGACCCTAGTACCGGGTCAAATCAATTTCAACCGGGAATTAACACTGTTACCGATGGTATTTTATATTACGATCCAAGAAAAGATCGTGAAGAATTGACAGAAATGGTTATTGTTATGTGTTTACCCTATAGTTTTCCTTCTAACCATCACTTTGTGCATTATTTTAGAAAAGTCCTACTTATAAAGGATGGCCTCACACAACCGTAAAAAACGATATTTCTAAATATAAACATAAATATGAACAATATTTGCGCTATTTCTTTACTCATATAAATTGTCGTTTTGCTATTACTACTTATATTGATAGAAGTAATGATTGTGATTATCTTACTATTACTAGTCACTGAATTGATGAGGATTGGATAGTGCAAAAGCGCATTATTGCTTATAGAGTAATTAATTCACGTTACACATGGAAGTTTATTGCTAGCAGGGTTACAGATATTTGTAGATACTTTTGCATTAGAGATAAAATAATGTCAGTTTCAATGGATAATGCTTTTAGTTACACTAATGCTATAGTCTTTCTTACCACTACACTAGGTCATGCATTTAGTAATATTTTTCATGTTAGATGTATTTGTCATATTTACCATTTAATTATTGGTGATGGTATGAGAATTTTAAATGTTGAAATTGAAAAGGTTAAAATGACTCTTAACTGGCTTCTTTATTCAAACCGTAGAAGTAGACTTAGAGAATATTTTAAAAGATATGATGAATCTGGCCTAAGAGAAAGAAAGGTTCTTAAACCTTGTCCAACTAGATGGAGTTACATGTATGGAAGTTTAGTTGTTGCATATGAATATAGAAACTCAATAAACTCAACATTTAATGCTCGTGTAGCTGATGATGATGAGCACCTTACAAATCAAGATTGAGCTAATGTTAAAATGCTTATAGAACTTTTAGAAAAATTTCATATTGCTACAAATGAATTATCTGGCAATACTATCATACGATTTCTAACTGTTTAGTTTATCTTGCAGAACTTGCTACCTTGTTTAATCAATTTTCAGAGGGTGGGGTAATTTATGAACTTTTTATTGATTCTATGAGACAAAAGTTTAAAAAATATTTTTTCCCTATTCTCCCTATTTATCATGTTGCTGCCTTGTTAAATCCTACTATGAAATTAGTAGGTCCTCAATTTTGGTATGAAAAAATTTATAATGGTTTAGAACTTGAAGATGAGGAATTGTCTACACTTCCGGAAGCAATAGCCTCAATTAAAATAAATGCTCAAACTATTTATAGTTCTTATCAACTTGCCTTAGATCAAGCTAGACCAAATATTCCAACTCCTACTTCTTCTAGTTCGTAATCATCTAAAAGAACTGCGGGAGTAAGAGCACTTAGTTCTTGGGCGGACTTTAGAGGTTCTCAAGGTTTCACGGCTAGTGATTGTTCAAAACTAAATGAGATTGAAGTTTATTTGTCGCAGGGACTTTAAGAAGTGAATCCCGACGGCTCCTTTAATATTTTGGAATGGTGGAAGGACAAAGAAAAACACTATCCGATTCTTTCAAGGATGGCTCGAGACATTTTAACTATTCAAGCTTCAACAGTGGCATCGGAAAGCGCTTTCAGTCAAACAAGACTTCAACTCGGTGATCATAGAGCGTCTATGAGCAAGAGCTTGGAAAAATCAGTATTCTTCAGAGATTGGATCCGTTCGGAACGAAGACACTTTGGACTTGCTGAATCACAACCAGAGGTAGACGAAACTTACGAAGAAATGCTAGCTGAACTTGCGGAGGATGCTGCTTCGCTCGAAAGCGGTGATGAACAAGCTTCTTTTCCGCCGCCACCAACGAAAATTCCTTNCATTCCCTTGAATATCTCTTTACAATATTTTTGTGTTTAAATTTGAATTACAAGATTTAAGTCACAATTATATAATATAATTTACAAGAAATTGCCTTAGATAAAAAAAATTAAAAAAAATAACCCAGCCCACTTAGCCCGGGACCATATGGGTCTAGGCCTATCCCGGTTACAACATATAGGCCCGTAAAGTCCGGAACCAGTTAGGACCGACCCATTTGAACTCGACCCACTTGAGCCCGGCCCACTTGGCTCATTTAGGCCCGAGTCCGTCCCACATTACAGCCTTAAATTGTGCACGGATTTTCTGATTTTTTTTTGTTTTTGGGGATACTTTCGTTTTTAAACATAGGATTCCTTCACATTCGATTCCAGCTCATAAACGTGATCCCCAAGAATGCATTCTCATTTTTTTCCCTTTAATCTATTATATAGAAAAGAGAAGAAGAGGTTGACCAAGGGCATAATGGCCATTTTGAATATATTAGTTCATTGTTTGTTTGTATACTAGGCTCAAAAGTTTAGTTGTGGGAACATGACCATACTACTAAATTCTTAAGGTGGACCCCACTTTCCATTCAACTATCACTATCTTCGTTAAATGCAATACTTGATTGTTATTATTATTATTTTTTCAATAAGTACTTTTAACAAGAAAAATTATCTTCTTGGTAATGTTATAATTCAAATGTTCACTTGATTAAAAATACTATGGTAACATACTAGAACAAAATATTATTTACTATAGTATTATTTACTATGGTAATATTGATTAAGTATTTATTATTTAGAGTGATCGAGAGATTGATTTATTTTTAATATTATGTCATTAAACTAGAACAAAATATAAATTTTCTTGTTAAAAATTCTTAATAATTAAAAATAACGATTATTATTTCAAAGAACCAAAAAAATAGTTTTTCATCAACTATATGGGACTAAAATTAATATGTTTTATTATTCAAATTTTGATTAGTATAAAAAGAAAAAGTAATACATTAACACAACTGAAAATACTAAAAAAATAAAACTATATATCAATTTAAACGATGAGAAAAATATATCACGACTTATTTTTCTACTGACTTTTTAGTCAATATTTTATAGTATTAATTTTAAGTTTAGTGGTGCAAATATTTTTCAAAATAAAGAAGTGTACACCCTATGTAGAAATAATTTAAATTGTACTTGAACTATTATCTAATCATGTATAATAAAGTATCAAACTTCGACAAGTATTACAAAGTGATTGGTATGGTAATACGATTTCTTTTTTCAGAAGAATTAAAATGCACATAGTGCAAAAGATAAATAACAATACAATTAATCGCGGTTCTATACATTATTACACAAAAGACTTTTCTCTTTCTTATTTCTCTAATGGCATAGACAATGTGTAATTAGCAATAGACGAGAAAATATTAAAAGAAACAAAATAAGGAGAAAAAAAACAACATCAACAATTAAGCCCGTACATCGCACGAATACATCATCTAATAATATAAATACACACACAAAACGGGAACGGCAGACTTAATCCCCAAAAACAAAAAGGAACGAGCCCTCATTCTTGAAGCAGCAGACCAGCCGCAACGCCCCTCCCCAAATACATCAAAAATAAAAGAATTCCTAAGAGGATTGAACTCTTGTGCCACACATACACATAACAGTGAAAGAACGATGGGAGAAGGGGAATTTGGAAAACGAAAAAAAAAACGAGAAAGAGATTGGAAAGAGAGAAAACAGACGAGAGAAACAGGGAAAAAGAAAACGGTGAAGGAAAGACGGCGGCACCCAATCCCGAAAAAAACAGCCGCCCACCTTACACCTGAGCCTCCATCACTGCCGTTTCCTTCATTCTTTTGGACCTTCCATTTTCACAATTTTTGGACGAAAAAATCTCCTTGTTTCTTCATCTTCGTACGATCAAATCAGTAAGGCAGAAAGTAGATGATGACTAGATTATCCAAAAGAAAGATACTAGCAAATGGGTGAAGGAAATGGTGTGATTTTGATCGTACAGAGAGGTGAGAAAAACGGAGCAGCTATAACTTTCTTGCCAAAATACACTTTCCTTGCACAAGCCGAAATTATCTTCTACATTTTTCAAATCTCTGCCGATTCGAGGTTGCCGGGTTCGGCGAAGTTATCGTCTGTAGATCGTTTTGAGTTTGCAATTTTGGAGCTCCTCTTTTATTATACTCATCGGAAAAATTTCAGCAATAACATTTTATCTTCGCCTGTTCTGATTCGCTTGATTCCCGTCTTGATGATTTCTAGCCCATTTCAATGTCTTCAGTTTGATTACGTGATTAAAAGGCAATAAAACAAATTTGTCTAAATGCTTTAAGCTTGTTCGTTCATGTTTGATGTAAATAATTAGTTGTTTGGTGATGGTATTAAACTTGCGTAACTAAATAAATTATCGTGATTATGTATACGTTCGCGTAACATAATTATGATTTCCAGCATTAAAATCAAGGTATGCATTCGCGCAACTTTGGGCGAAATAATTTTATTAATTAACAAAGCGTGATTAATTGTGCCTACGTACGTGTGACATGATTCTTGACGCGCCGAACGAAATGAGTACACGTATGTGTGACTCGTTTCGAGATAATTCCATAGTTCTGAATAACCAAGAAATTTAAAAGCGGTAAAAGGTAAACGTGCATAGGCTCTAAAATGAGTAATTAAACAAATTGACTAAGCCAGGTATATGATTGTAAAGTGACCGTGCTAAAATCACGGAACTCGGGAGTGCCTAACACCTTCTATCCGGTTAACAGAATTCCTTACTCGGTCTTCTGGTTTCGCAGACTTTAAACGGAGTCAAATTTTCTCGATTTGGGATTTAAAATAAATCAGTGACTTGGGACACCATAAATTATCCCAAGTGGCGACTCTGGAATCTAATAAATAATTCCACTTCGAATAATGTCACTTTAATTGAAAAAACTCTCTATCCCCTCGGGAAAAATGAGGTGTGACAGTGAGGCACAAGGGATGGTAGCAAATCAATCGGATTCCAATATGAATTTTGTGAAATCAATTCTTGTTGGATGGTGGAAGATAAAAGCTTGATTAGTTTTTTTGTTGTTGAACCTTTTGACTATTTTGATCCTTATTTACAGGTTTACAACATGGAGTTCCCTAAAGGTATTGCTAAGTTAGAGCAATTTCATAAAAGAATAAAAGGTGATGTTGTTCCAGTAATAAATACGTCCAAGTATGGTGTGTATAATAGGTTTATTCACATTCTTGGCCTTTCTAGAATACCTAAGGTATTTTTGGAGGTAATGAACTATACCCTTATTTCTTATGTTGGTGACTTTATAATTTTTTGTGGATGATGATAATTTGATGCATATCAAGTCATTAACTGTAATATCTAAGTTCAAGTGCAAGAGTAATTTGCTAATGTGAGTTTTGTGAAACATTCTTCCTTATTTCCTCAGCTAGTCTTTCACTGAAATACTTAAGGAGGACCCTATGACTCTTATAAAGCTCCGAGCTTATCACATCGTATACTTGACGGAGTTTTTGATGTTCTTCCCTGCCTATAATTATCTGTAGTAATTTATTTCCACGCCATTGTTCTTGTAGGGTTGCTTTTAAGCTAATATTTTGACTATCTTCCCAGTGACATTCTCTTTTATTTCCGTAACACTCATATTGTACCTTTAACTACCCCAACTCCTATATGAATATTTCTCAAGTATTACAATGTCATAACCGCGAGGCTGAATTCACTATATTGGGTTTTACTATGTTCATCTTGCATGATCTGCTGATTTGTCCGTAACCTCTTGTCTAGCCATAACTAGGCTCTTCCTGAATCAACTACTAACTACTCGTTGGTCCATTCTCATATCAATATTCCGCGTGATCTTTCTTGGGTCATTTCCTTTGTCTTAACTTACCTCTCGCACTAGCTCCTTATTATCAATAACATCCCGGGAAGAAACCCTTACTTCCTCTCCTTGACATCGTGTTTGCATAATGTTCTGGAATCTTAGCATATCTGTAGGCATTGAATAAGTGCAATCTCATCCCTTTCTCATTTTTATTGCATTCTTCCTTTACCATTCCATAGTTACTAGAACCACTTAATTCTGACTTAATGCCACGTCACTTCATATTCCCCCTTTAGGGGAGTACTAAGATTTAGTGCTACGACGATCTACCTATATATGTTTTCCTCTTCATCTTTGGCGTCTTTTCACATCATTGGTGACCCTTACTCGCCTTGCGGTAATCCTTCTGTACCAAGGATAACAAAATTCGTTACTCGTGAGGGTGTCACTTAACTTGTACATACAGTCCCTTAAGCTTAACTTTGCTCACATCTACTTTAGGGAAGCGTCTTCCTGAATGACCATTCTCTGAATTTCTTATGAAACGAATCTTCTTCTGTTGTCCATTATATTATCGCCGAAACTCAATCTGAAATCTCATGATTTCGACTATTATTAAATCACTCAAGCCCTAATTCATGTTTAGTTTACCTTGTTCACCAGCCCATGTTGATTTGTTATTACTCTGGGGTGTAACTTTTCCTTCCAGTAATCACGTTAGAGTCATAAACTTATTTCTCAAAACGAGGATACGACTGTATGACTTATACTTTTTGTTGTCTCAAGGCCTGTTACCTCTCGTATTTTCCTGCACTTGACTATAGACTCTGTTATACTGTCTTTTTTTATCTACCATTGTCATCCATGTATCACATCTTACTCATAACGCTTCATTAACTCTCTTTTTATTTCCCGCTAACATTTTTGTCTATCACTTTAGTTTGAAAAACTCAACAAGGCATTCTTTTGCTTTTAGCTCTCCTTGCTCCATCCACTAGCTCTTCGGGTCACCTAACATTCTCTCTCTACTAGGGACGGGAGTCACACTAAGGTAATATTTATCTCTTTCAGGCTTCCAATTCCTATCTTTGTAGTTCTCATATCTAGGTGTACTATTTTAGAGTGCACCATCTATTAGCACGTTTGCTATTTCATTCGGAAACGTCAACTAACGCAAACAATCCATTCAATATTTAGGGTTACTCTAACCCCAGCCAGATCCTGATATCCCGTCCTTCTTCTTAATCTACACTTGTTACCCTCATAGGGCATAACTGAGATGAGTATGACTGTACATACCTTTGTTACTGTTGAAGGTAATTCAAAATGTTTATATCTCTCTTCCTGAATTGTAGATAATGTTAATCTTTACTAATTGGGTACCTTGGACCCTTCTTCACTTGCTTCTTTTACTAGCTGAAACTCGTGTCTACCTTCCGATTCTCTTATTCTTTTTTACTGCAAGAGTGGATAGATATCTTGCCTAAGGGAGATATTAAGAAGCTTACACTTCTTAGTATACACATGATCTGCTAAATAACTCATATTTATCCATCATAAGCATGATGCAAAAATCGAGTTGCTCTGGCTCCACTCTTCCACAGTTATATCTCTTACCAACTGTAGGTTTCGTCTTGTTACAAATAAAATAGAGTTTAGGAGTTTGAATTCTTACAACTAAGCTCTATCACACAATCTAGAGTAAGAAGAAAGACTGACAGTCCTAAATGCGTTGTAGCTTCTTGCTTATATGTGTGGTGCACAACACACCCATAAACAAGACTCTACTAGGCACGACTTATAAACTCTCAAGGACAGAATTGCTCTGATACCACTTTTGTCACAACCCAAACCGATGGGCCACGACGGGCACCCGGTGCCTTACTCAACCGAGTACCAACATAACGTATCTTTCGTGTCATACTATCATAGGTAAACAGCCAGAAAGTTTGTCGTGAGATAAGTAGAATAAAACATGAGGAAGTACTCGACATTGGATGACCCAACATGTAATCCAAACTTATACATATGACATATGGACCTATAAGGCCGGGATGATCATTAATATACTCAAAACATAGGCCGACAAGGCCATACAAGTATCCATATACATGACATCTGTCTACAAGCCTCTAAGAGTATATAAATATCATAAAAGTCGGGACAGGGAACCGCCATACCAATCAATACATGTCCTAATCATACTGACCAAATAAGTAACTCCCGAGCAAATGGAGCGCACCAACACCTTCTGTTGAGCTGATAGCCTACTTGGAGGACTCTAAACCTGTCTATCGGGACCTCCAAGCATGAAACGCAGCATCCCCCGGAAAAGGGACGTCAGTTCAAATAACGTATCGAGTATGTAAGGAATGAAAATCAGTAAACAATAGACATGAGAAAAACACGGAGTAAAAGAATCATTAATATTTATAACTCTATCAGCCTGTATAACACTGTGAAACATTAATATTTATAATGTCATGCATATACGTATAAATGTCATACCATGCATAGGTATATGCGTACATAACATCATCAAGCCTGTAAGGGCATCCCATCATATCATCTCAGCCACTATGGGCAAATCATCAATGTATACCAGCTGATCAGGTGGTGGTGCGTATATAACGTTGTAACCTTTTCCCATATCCATATACATACATATATATATATATATATAAAATCTCGGCCACTATGGGCAAATCATCAATGTATACCAGCTGATCAGGTGGTGGTGCGTATATAACGTTGTAACCTTTTCCCATATCCATATACATACATATATATATATATATATAAAATCTCGGCCACTATGGGCAAATCATCAATGTATACCAGCTGATCAGGTGGTGGTGCGTATATAA
>ML358138.1:0-14708 GCA_005239505.1 Nicotiana paniculata | reverse complement strand
ATATATATATATATATATATATGTATATATATATATGTATATATATATGTATATATATATATATATATATATACATATATATATATATATGTATAACACCATCTGGTCATTGGCCAATATAAATGAATGCAATGCATGAGAAGTACGTCAATAAAATCTTTCGGAGTGTCATAAGACCATTATGCCTTTGATTAATATCATGAAATAAAGTTTATCAACTCACGTATTTTCTGAGACTCATGAACAGACGATAAGATAATAAGACATATGCGGAATCAAGAACATAGGAACCTCTAGTATTTCTATGAATATAGTCATTTATGGAAGTTGTGTATTTGCTCGTTTCGTTTGTATCGTATGGATCATGCAAAAAAATAAGGGATAGCGTTAACATAATTGAACCAATTCTCTTGACAATCCTTGTAACACACGTCAATCGTGACGAAACACGTAACGACAAGATCAAAATATTCTTGAGAAAGATTGCACCATACTCCCTTGGAATCGCAAATCCCACGCTTCTATAGCATTAAATAGTCTTCGTATGAAATGCTTGAGGCAACCACGTTATCACTAATTACCCAATTATCCGCATAATTAATAATTATTTCAAATACTACTCATTTTTAACGCACTTTATGTACCCTACTATCATAGTTATGTGGTACCTTGTATGACACTAGTCTTGTTACACCCTATGTTTTCCTACGTGAAAGTACGCCATAAGTAAACTGATGACAACTCGGAAATGAGATGTTACATCCCGCATTTTCGTACGTTAAAGTTTCGACGTAAGCACGTGAATGAGATTATTTTGAGATCATAAGTATTATGCTATTTATAAAAAGTGATAAGCAAATTCGTGAAGGTGAGAGGATGAGCGAATCGAAGAAAATAAATTTTGTCAAAGTTTGTCATTTTGGGACAAAATACAGTCTAAGCTATAATACCCGGTATTTATGGACTTGTGTCGTATAAGGTACCACATGACTATGATAGTAAGGTATATAATGTGTGTTAAAAGTGAGCAATATTTTAAGTAATTTGAGATAATTTTTAATTATGTGGGTTATTGGATAATTATTAGTTAATGGGAGATTAACAAGTTAATTAAGAAAATGAGTGGAAAATCCCCCCCCCCCCAACGTGACAGCCACAAATGATCCCTTAAGTGACTCTTAAATCACTTTGCAAGGTGACAATATTTAAAGAGATAAGCACCTTTATCTTATTTGGTTGAAGAATGTTATCAAAAAGGCAAAAAGATGGCATAACCCTATTGATTTCCTTTCTTGTAGTAAACAACATCCCCTTCCTAATTAATAATTTGTTCATAAGTTTTAAAGTGAGATGCTAAGATTTGCAAAGTAACAGTGGAGCTTAATCAATTCATTTGAAACTTCAAAGCGTGAGATTTACGATTCTAAGGGAGTACGCTGCAATCTTTCTCAAGAATATCATATGGATTTTTCCCTACTTCGATCCGCCGTGACATGTTTTGTCGCGTTTGACATGTGTTGGAAGGATTTGCAAGAGAATCGACTCATGTATGTTAAGGCTATCCTTTCGTTCATTTTGTCATGATCCCTAGGATACAAACAAAACGAGCAAATGCACAATTTTCATAAATGACTCTATTCTAGAAATGCTAGAGATGCCTATGTTCTTGATTCCCCATGTGTCCTATTATTCTATCATCTGTTCATGGATCTCAAAAAATACGTAGTTGATAAAGTTTACTTCATGACGTTAATCAAAGGCATAATGGTCTTATGATGTTCAGAGAGATTTTATTAACGTACTTCTCATGCATTGCATTCATTTATACATGTACATTTACCCATGACCAGATGTCGTTATATACGCGTATATATGTATATGGGAAAAGGTTACAACATTATATACGCACCATCACTGGGGCTTTTGCATCCGTACCTACTTTTTGTGCCACATTTTAACTTATACCCGCTTTGTAAAAAAAATTACATTCGTACCCGCTTTTGCGCATAACTTCAGCATACGCGGCTGAAGTAGCAAAGGCAATCACGTAAAACTTCAGCATTCTAGTAGACGGGCCTGAAGTAGCTTGCGAACTTTAGCTCTAGAGCTGAAGTTCTTCAGCTCTAGTAAATGAGGAACTTCAGCTCTAGAGCTGAAGTTTTTGTCTTTGTAAATGGGGTGGGCTGAAGTTCCCCAGTTATAAAGACAAAAACTTCAGCATATGGGATGAAGTTCCCCTAGTTACACTGGGGAACTTCAGCTCTAGAAGTTTTTGTCTTTGTAAATGGGGTGGGCTGAAGTTTCCCAGTTATAAAGACAAAAACTTCAGCATATGGGCTGAAGTTCCCCAAGTTACACTGGGGAACTTCAGCTCTTTGTCTTTTGTAAATGGGGAACTTCAGCATACGGGGCTGAAGTTCCCAAGTTATAAAGACAACAACTTCAGCATGCTGAAGTTCCCCATTTACAAAGACAAAAACTGGCTGAAGTTCCCCCAGTTACACTGGGGAACTTCAGCTCTAGAGCTGAAGTTTTGTCTTTTATAAATGGGGAACTTCAGCATACGGGGCTGAAGTTCCCAATATAAAGACAACAACTTCAGCATACGGGGCTGAAGTTCCTCAATTTACAAAGATAAAACTTCAGCTCAGTAAGGAAAATGGGAGCTGAAGTTATTTAAAAAGTGGGTACAAGTTAAAAGTTTTTAAAAAGCGAGTATAGGTTAAATGAGGGCGATCAAATAGGGTGCCCCGCGCAATTTTTACACCACCACTTGATCAGCTGGTAATATTGATGATTTTGCCCACACAGGCCAAGATGATATAATGGGATGCGCTCAGAGGCTTGATGATGTTATGTACATATATACCTATGCATGGTATGGCATTTATACCGATATGCATGACATTTTAAATATTAAATGATTCATAGAGCTATTTAGATTTATATGTCGAGTCTTTTACTCCATGTTTATCTCATGTCTGTTATTTATTAATTTTCATTCCTTACATACTCGGTACATTATTTGTATTGACGTCCCTTTTTCCTGGGGACACTGCGTTTTATGCCTGCAGGTCCCGATAGACAGGTCGAGGGTCCTCCAAGTAGGTTATCATCTCAGCGGAAGGTGTTGGTGCGCTCCATTTGCTCCGGAGTTGCTTATTTGGTCAGTATGATTTGGACGTGTATTGATTAGTACGGCGGGGCCCTGTCCCGACCTTTATGGTATTGATCTACTCTTAGAGGCTTGTAGATATATGTCATGTATATGAAAGATAGTATGGCTTTGTCGGCCTATGTTCAGTGTACGAGTGATCACATGTATAAGTTTTTATATCAGGTTGGGTCGTCCTATATTGAGTATTCTCTTATGTTTATTCTGGTTATCCCATGATGACCCATTTGCCAGTGATAGTACGATAAGAAAGATCTGTAACGTTGGTACTCGGTTGAGTGAGGCACCAGGTGACCATCACGGCCCATTGGTTTGGCTCATGACAAAAGTGGTATCAGAGCAGTTCTGTCTTAGGGAATCTACAAGCTGTGTCTAGTAGAGTCTTGTGTTGTGCACAACAATTATAAGCAGGAGACTACAGGGCATTTAGGGCTGTCACTCTTTCTTATTCATAATACGACGATGCCTACATTCAGAAAGACGGTTGGTAAGAGATATAGCTGTGGAAGAGAGGAACTCGATTTTGCATCATGCTTATGATGGATAAATATGAGGTATTCAACAGATCATGTGTGTACTAAGAAGATATGTAAGAATGTCTATCCACTTTGACGATAAAAAGGAATAAGAGAATCGGAAGGTAGACACAAGTTTCAACAACTAAAAGAAGCAAGGTCAAGAACGGTACGAGGTACCCAATAAATGAAGATTAACAGTATTTACAATTCAAGAAGAGAAATATAAACATTTTGAGTTACTTCAATTGTAACAGAAGTATGTACAATTAGTCACACCCATCTCAGTTATGCTCTATGGGAGCCAAAAAATATAGTTTAAGAGAATAACAAGATATCAGGATCCAACTGGGGTTAAAGTAACCCAAAATGGTGAATGGATTGTTTGAGTTAGTTGACATTTCCGAAGAATATTACAAATATACTAATAGATCTCCTTGTGAGACACCCAGATGGTGCACTCTAAAATAGTACAGTTAGATATGAGTACTACAAAGACAGGCACTGGAATCCTGGAAGGGACAAATATTACCTTAGTATGACTCCCATTCCTAGTAGAGCGAGAATGTTAGGCACTCGAAGAGCCTATGGATGGAGCAAGGGAAGATAAAAGAAAAAGAATGTCTTGTTGAAGTTTTCAGAATAAAGTGATAGACAAAAATATTAGCAGAGAAATAAGAAGAGAGATAATGAAGCATTATGAGTGAGATGTGATACATGGATGACAACGGTAGATTAAAAAAAATTACAATATTACAGAGTCTATAGTCAAGAAAGGAAAAGACGGGAGTAATAGAATTCACTATGGACTGGTGAACAAGATAAACTAAACATGAATTAGTGACTGAGTAATTTGATAATAGTCAGCATCATGAGAATTTCAGAAATTGTGTTCCGATAATAATAGAATGGACGACAGAAGAATAACCTTTGAAGGTCATCCAGGAAGACCTTCCCTAAATCAAGTAATGTGAGCAAAATTAAGCTTAAGGGACTATGTGTGCCAGTTACACTAGGTGTCGCCCTCGTGAATAAGGAATTTTGTTATCCTTCGTACAGAAGGATTACCGCAAGTCGAGTAAGGGTCATCGATGATGTGAAAAGACACAAAAGATGAAGAGGTAAAACATCTATAGACAGACCGTCGTAGCTCTAAATCTTAGTATTCCCCTAAAGGGGAAAATATGGAGTGTTGTGGCATTAATTCAGAATTAAGTGTATCTAATAACTATGGAACGGTAAAGGGAGAATGCGATAAAAATGAGAAAGGAATGAGATTGCACTTATCCAAATCCTACATACGATTCCAGAACATTATGCAAGCACGACGTCAAGGAGAGGAAGTAAGGGTTCCGGCCCAGGATATTATTCACGGTAAGTTAAGACAAAAGGAATAACCCAAGAAAGATTACATGGAATATTGGTATGAGAATGAGCCAACGAGTAGTTAGTAGTTGATTCGGGAAGGGCCTAGTTATGGTTAGACAAGAGGATGCAGACAAATCAATAGATCGTGCAAGATAAACATAGTAAAACCCAATATAACGAATTCAGCCTCGCAGTTATGACATTGTTATCCTTGAGAAATATTCAGATAGGAGTTAGGGTAGTTAAAGGTACCGTATGAGTATTATGGAAATAAAAGAGAGTGCCACTGGAAAACAGTCAAAATTTCAGTTCAGAAGCAACTGTACGAGCACATGAGTGTGGAGGTAAGTTACTAAGGATAATTATAGGTGAGTAAACTCATAAAAAATTCTAGCGTGAATACGATGTAATAAGCTCGCAGCTTTACAAGAGTCAGAGGGTCCTTCCTAAGTACTATAATGAATGACTAGCTGAGGAAATAAGGAAGAAAGCTTCAACCTAAACATAGTAACTTGAAGGAGAAATGCTCATATAAAAACAGCCTCACTACAAAATTGTATGCACTCCAAAAGAAAGTGGCACCTACCGTGGCTAATGAACGAGAAATAAAATCAAAAGTAATATTCAAGATCATATGAGTTGCACGAAACTTCCGTCATGCGTGGGAACTAAGATAAGCTAAGTAGGCACGCAAAGACTAGGAAAAGTAATAGCTTACATTTAAAGAAATTTGAAAAGGAACGGAAGAAATCATTCGATCAATGATCCAGAGTTGGTCACGTTATGAACGCACTTAAGATTTCAGAGTATTATCCATACAACACATATGTTGACAATCATATAGCCGTAGATGACTCCGGTATAAGTTAAAAAAAAAGAATTGAGTCCAGGTCATAGACGAAGGATTGAATTGTTAAAAGACTGTATCATGAATATTCCATAGCGCCCATGAAAGGCTAAAGTAATAGCTAATACCAGAAGCCGCAAATTGGGAGATAGCTTAAGCCTACATAAAGGCCGATCAGAAGGAAGAGGAAACTAAAGAATTACATCAACTAAGTAAATTAGGAGTCTGATTATTGGACCCAGAAAGTTATAGACATCATGATTGGGAACATTGAAGAATCACTCTTAATATCAGAGGTACACGAGAGATAGTACAGTAGTCATATTCTATAACGACTCTACGATAAAGCTAGTTAGAAAAGTACGGGCATTATAAGAAGTCAGTATGAAGCTCCCACCGAATTGTGTATGCACAAAGGTGCAAGTGTTATAATAAGAGCTTCAAGTTATGGATATGAATTATACCTAAGTGGAAGGGAGGTCATGAAAGAAATAGAAGATATGATGCGAAATTTTAAGTTAAAGGTAAACAACGTACGAGATACTCAAATACAAAAGGTTGTGAACAGTCCATACTTCAGATAGAGGGCTAGAAGCGCTAGGATTCAGTATCTAGGAATGATAACAGTGTCATTGGTGGAATACCTCCCAGCCTATGGCTCTAGGTATTGAGAGGTCTAGTTAAAAGAGTAAAGAAGATTTTGAGAAGATGTGATATCTCGCTTGATGTTCCAGAACAACATAAGGAAATCTATGGTGCAAGCAAGTTGAAGGAAGATGACAAATAATATAAATAGATATGTGTAGGTTGCAAGCTAAAGTATGGTAAAGTGACAAGGTTTTAGGAAGACAAGAGTAAGGATAAGAAAGGGTGAGTGGAAGGTGACGAGAATGGATAAGTCCTCAAGATTAAGCCCATGAAAACAAGAAGAGCTGAGGGTTTCTCTAAGTTATACAAAGCTCAGTATGGCCTGAATGAACTCAAAGGAGTCTAAGACTAATAGCATTAGAAGAGACGGAATGCTGCCCTAGTAGTAGAATGATGGTGTAATTATGATAAATAAAGGATGACATTTAGGTCTTCGATTGAGTAATGATTTAAAAAAAAAGGATTTCATGAGTTGTACGGGATTAGAGTAACCTCCATCAGATGAATCACGTTGGGATGCTATGAAATACGGTTATGGAAGTATGATATTGCCCCCAGGTGGATCAGTCTAATCATTTCAGATGTTCCCCGATGAGACATTATCCCTAGCGTCAGTGTTACATAATAGGTCAAGTTATCGGTGTTAAGGTGAATCAACAATGGATGGATAAAAGTTACAAAGTATGAGATGAGATTAGACCATCATTCTTAAGATGAACAGTAATGAAGAAGCATTAAAAGACATAGATTTATACATATAGGATAAGCAACGAGAGTAACTTGGAGTTTGGTAGCCGACCTTAGTAACGATAAATCGAAGTAAGACTTATGGTAATATGACCTACCTAGATGCAGTAAAGTTATACAGATGGATAACCGGGTGTTACACCCCATGTTTTTGTACGTGAAAGTACGCCATAAGTAAATTAATGAAAAATCGAAAATGAGATATTACATCCCGCATTTTTGTACATTAAAGTTTCGTCGTAAGTTAATCGACGCAAGTTCGAAAAATGAGATTATTTTGAGATTATAAGCATTATGCTATTTCAAACAAGTGATGAGTAAATTCGTGAAGGTGAGAGGGTAAGCAATTCGAAGAAAAATTTTTTTGTCGAAGTTTGATATTTTGGGATAAATTACGGTCCAAGATACAATACCCCATATTTATGTACTAGTGTCATACAAGGTACCACATGACCATGATAGTAAGGTGCATGAAGTGTGTTAAAAGTTAGTAATATTCTAAGTAATTTGTGATAATTCTTAATTATGTGGATAATTGGTTAATTATTGAATTAGTGGGAGATTAATGAGTTGATTAAGGAATTAAGTGGATGATTTTTGGATAAGACTTATAACCATTTTCGTGGAAGCTCACCACTATAAGTAGTGACTCATGAATTATGTTGCAAAATGGCAAAGTTAGGTAAATTTTGGGTAGCTTAGTCATTATGCAAATGGGGCCCACAAATCTTAGTTGTAAAGGACTTTCATATGTCTTTAAGTGAGACACTTACGGATGAAAAATCTAAAACAAGATTCATTTGACTCTTTTACAAAGTGAGATAAAGTAACATGAGTTTGCTTCAACAAGTTCAGACAAGAACATGTATATACATGTAACGTGAGTTCTTCAATAAAAACAAATTCATACGAAACTATTTAGCATAATAACAACGAGATTTTGCGATTCTAAGTGAGTACGGTGCAATCTTTCTCAAGAATATCATACGAATTTTTCCCTACTTCGATTTGCCGTTACGTGTTGTCGCAATTGACGTGTGTTAGAGGGATTGTCAAGGGAATTGGCTCAGGTATGTTAATGCTATCTCTTATTTCTTTTGGCATGATCCATACGATACAAACGAAATGAGAAAATGTACAACTTCCATAAATGACTTTATTCGTAGAAATGTTAGAGATGCCTATGTTCTTGATTCTCTATTTGTCCTATTATTTTATTATATGTTCATGGGTCTCAGAAAACACGTAAGTTGATAAAGTTTACTTCATGACATTAACCAAAGGTATAATGGTCGTATAACGTTCCAAAAGATTTTATTGACGTACTTCTCATGCACTGCATTTATTCATACATGTACATTAACCCACGACCAAATGCCGTTATATACACATATATGTATATATATGTATATGAGATATGGGAAAAGGTTACGGCATTATATCCGCACCACTACCTGATCAATTTGTATACATTGATGATTTTGCCCACAGTGACCAAGATGATATGATGGGATGCCCTTAGAGGCTTGATGATGTTATGAACACATGTACCTATGCACGACATGACATTATACGCATATGTATGACACTATAAGTATTTCATGATTTACAGAGTTATGTAGACTTACATGTCGAGTCTTTTACTCCATGTTTCTCTCATGTCTATTATTTACTGGTTTTCATTCTTTACATACTTGGTACATTATTTGTACTGACGTCTCTTTTGCCTGGGAAAACTGTGTTTCATGCCCGCAGGCCCCAATAGAGAGGTCGAGAGTTCTCCAAGTAGGCTATCAACTCAGCGGAAGAAGTCGGTGCACTCCATTTACTTCGGAGTTGCTTGTTTGGTTAGTATGATTTAGACGTGTAATGTTTGGTATGGCGGGGACCTGTCCCGACCTTTATGATAAGTATGTACTCTTAGAGGCTTGTAGACAGATATCATGTATACAGATATTTGTATGGCCTTGTCGGCTTATATTTAAAGTATATAATGGATTACATCGGCCTTATAAGCCCGTATGTCACATGTATAAATTTCTATATCAGGTTGGGTCATTCTATGTCGGGTATTCCCTCATTGTTACTCTGGTTGTATCATGACGCGCCTTTTGGCCCACTTATCTATGATGATGTAATAAGAAAGATACGTTATTTGGTACTTGGTTGAGTAAGGTACCGGGTGCCCGTCGCGGCCCATCGGTTTGGGTTGTGACAATAATGGTATCAGAGCAGTTCTGTCCTAGGGAGTCTACAAGCCGTGTCTAGTAAAGTCTTGTTTATGGGTGTGTCGTGCACCACACTTATAAGCAGGAAGCTACAAGACATTTAGGACTGTCACTCTTTCTTCTTACTTTAGATCGTGTGGTAGAGTCCAGTTGTAAGAACTCAATTTCCTAAACTCGATTTTATTCATAATACAATGATACCTATATCCAGAAAGACGGCTGGTAAGAGATATAGCCGTGGAAGAGTTGAGTTAGAGGAACTCGAATTTTGCGTCATGCTTATGATGGATAAATCTGAGGTGTTCAGCAGATCATGTGTGTACTAAGATGTGTGAGCTTCTTGATAAGGATTCCTAAGGCAAGAATGTCTATCCACTCCTACGGTAAAAAGGAATAAGAGAATTGGAAGGTAGACACAAGTGTCAGCAAGCAAAAGAAGCAAGGGGAAAAAGGGTACGGGGTACCTAGTTAATGAAGGTTAACAATAATTACAATTCAAGTAGAGAAATGTAAGCATTCTGAGTTACTTTCAACAGTAACAGAGATATATACAATTGATCACACCCATTTTAGTTATGTCCTATGGGGGCTGACATGTGCAATTTAAGAGAAGAACAAGATATCAGGATCCGGATGGGGTTAGAGTAACCCAAAATGGTGGATGGATTGTTTACATTAGTTGAAATTTCTGAAGGATATTGCAAATATGCTAATAGATCTCCTTGTGAGACACCCAAATGATGCACTCTAAAATAGTATAGACAGATATGAGTACTGCAAAAATAGGCACTGGAAGCCTGGAAGGGATAAATATTATTTTAGTATGGCTCTCGTCCCTAGTAGAGAGAGAATGTTAGGTAACTCGAAGAGCCAATGGATGGAGCAAGGGGAGCTAAAAGCAAAATAATGTCTTGTTCGAGTTTTTAGAATAAAGTGATAGACATAAATGTAAGCGGAAAATAAGAAGAGAGTTACTGAAGCATTATGAGTAAGATGTGATACATAGATTTCAACGGTAGATAAAAAAATGACAATATTATGTATGTGGTCAAGTGAAAGGAGAGACAAGAGGTGACAGGCCTTGAGGCAACAAAAGAGTATAGATCATAAAGTCACATCCTCATTTCGAGACATCAGTTTGTGACTCTAACATGATTACCAGAAGGAAAAGTTGTCTCCAGAGTAATAGAAATCAGTATGGATTAGTAAACAAGATAAACTAAACATGAATTAAGGACTGCGTGGTTTGATAATGGTCGACATCATGAGAAATTTAGATATTGCGTTCTGACAATAATATAATGGAAAACAGAAGAATAAAGCAAGCAATGGAAGTAAAGTTAAACTTAAGGGACTATATGTGTCAGTTACACTAGGTGTCACCTTGGGCAAGTAAGGGTCATCGATAATGTGAAAAGAAGCCAAAGATAAAGAGGTAAAGCATCTATACGTAGATCATCGTAGCACTAAATATTAGCACCTTCCTAAAAGGTGGAATATGGAGGGATGTGACATTAAATCAGAATTAAGTGGTTCTAAATGGAATGGTAAAGGAAGAATGCAATAAAAATGTGAAAGGCATGAGATTGCACTTATTCAAGTCCTACAAATATGCTACGATTCAAGAACATTACGCAAACCCGATGTCAAGGAAAGGAAGTAAAGGTTCCTTCCCGAAATGTTATTGACAGATAAGGAGCCAGTACGAGACGTAAGTTAAGACAAAGGAAATAACCCAAGAAAAATTACGAGGAATAGTGAGATCGTGCAAGATAAACATAGTGAACCCCAACATAGTGAATTCAGTCTCGAAGTTATGACATCGTGATCCTTGAGAAATATTCAGATTGGAGTTGAGGTAGTTAAAGGTACCGTATGAGTGTTACGGAAATAAAAGAGAGTCCCACTGGGAAGAGAGTCAAAAATTCAGTTCAGAAGAACTCTACGAGTACAAGGGCGTGGGGATAAGTAACTACAGATAATTATAGGTGAGAGGGGGGCATCAAAAGTTTCGTCTAGTATACGATGTAATAAGCTCCAAGCTTCAAAAAAGTCATAGGGTCCTCCCTAAGTACTTAAACGAAAGACTAACTGAGGGAATAAGGAAGAAGGCTTCAGCCTAAGCACAGTGACCTAAAGAGGAAATGGTCTTGTAACAGCAGTCTCACAACAACAATGTATGCACTCCATAAGAAAGTGGCAACTATCGTGGATAATAAACGGGAAGTAAAATCAAAAGTAATATTTGGGATCATATGAGTGGTACGAAAATTTAGGATGCATAGGAACTATGGGGGCCATTATATAGGGAGGAATAGATATTGGTTGAGTATCTGGTAGCAGGTCAATAGAAAATTCAATTTCTCGCTCTGGCAGAAGACATGGAAGTTCATCGGGAAACTCATTAACCATAGGGATAAATTGAATGGTTGGTGACTCTACTTTCACATCCTTTACCCGAACTAAGTGATAAATGTAATCCTTTCTAATCATTTTCCTTTCCTTGAGATAAGAAATAAATCTACCCTCTCGGGGATGCCGTAATACCTTTCCACTCAAAAACAGGCTCTCCTGGGAATTGAAATCGAACCATCTTTGATCTACACTCGATGTCAGCATAACAAAAATCCAACCAATCCATACCCATTATAACATCAAGTTCTACTCAACCGAGCGCCACGTACCTTATCCTTGTTTATTATCAAACGTATCACGGTCCATTACGGGACACATCCATAGATATAAGTAACAATATTAGGACTTAACTCGCATAACTAATTCAGAAAAAGGATAGATACATAGGGGCCGACAAGGCCGTAGACATGTCATACCCAAAACTATACACATGATATTGTCTGCAAAACCTCTAAGAAAACATAACAATAATATATATAAGTCGGGATAGGGATCCCTACGTCCTCATAAAACAACTTAATATATTCAGAACCTTGACTTGGTAATACTCCAAGAAGAAGTGGAGCTCACCAACCAAATGCTGGCATCTGGAGGAAGTCTAGAGTAGAGGGTCCTTGCCTCGTCCTATATGAGAGCATCGATCAGACACACTTCGAAGAGGAATCTTCATATGATCAGCTACCTTCCTCCTCTTGGCCCGACTACTATCCTCTTCCTCTGCATATCTCATAAGATACACAGATGAACCTTGATTGACGGACTCCCAAGACTGTGGACTATCTGGAACCTCAGAAGAAATGGTGTCTATAAATACTCTGACTAGTTTTGAGACTGAGGGGAACCCGGTTGTGCCAATCCATGCACCACTCCCCTTATACCCTGATCG
This sequence comes from Nicotiana paniculata, assembly GCA_005239505.1. Taxonomy (NCBI): domain Eukaryota; kingdom Viridiplantae; phylum Streptophyta; class Magnoliopsida; order Solanales; family Solanaceae; genus Nicotiana; species Nicotiana paniculata. The sequence continues at coordinate 1,879 of ML358138.1, read as the reverse complement.
GGCCCTGATAATGAAGTTAAGGGCCTTGGTGAGGTCGGAACTCCTCTCACTCCATCTGATGTTGGCGAGATCAAAACTGCTCTATCGGATGACTCATATGGATCCTCGGAAGGATCCTCCTCAATAGAACCCATGATCTCCGATAGGTCTGACTCCATAGTGTAACTTATATCTCCTTCTAACACTTTCGTAGCTTTCTGACTCGTGCTAGCGACTTGCGCCTGTCGTCTAGTAGTAATAGGCCTCACTAAAAAAATAAATAAGGTAAAGATTAAGAGAGGGTACTTACGACTCAGTTTTATCGCACAATCTAGATTAGAAAGAAAAGTAACCATCCTAATATCTCATAGCCTCCTGTTTATAAGTGTGGTTCAGAACACACCCATAAACAAGACTCTACTAGACATGGTCTATAGACAACCCTAGGACAGAAACTGTCTCTAATACCACTTTTGTCACGACCCAAATCGATGGGCCACGACGGGTGCCCGAGTCCTACCTATCGAACACCCTTAAACATGCGTCTAAGATATAAACATCAATAACATCTGCTGAATTACGAGTAACATGCGTGAGGGAAACATGTCCAAAAGACATAAATACATATACGTGCGGAATACGTAGGGCGAGCCGACAAGGCTGCTATAGACAACTATATATCCAACTATACATATTATCTAAAGACCTCAACTAGAATATACAATTGTACAAGGACGGGACTGGTCCCCGTCATACCCATATGTGTATACAAACATATCATACCAAAATCAAATGCATCTACGGATCAAATGGAGCACACCGACTCTCGCTGATCAAGGATCCTAAGAAGGGGGACCGTCAGCTTGTCTACCTGCGCCTGCGGGCATGAAACGTAGGCTCCGGGAAGTAGGGTGTTAGTACAAATAATGTACTGAGTATGTAAGGCATGAAAATTAGTACATAAAAGACATAGATGAAGCATGGCATAAAGAATTCCGCCTGTAAGTCTAATTAACTTTGTAAATCCTGAAACATTTATAATGCCATGCACGTGCATATAAATGTCGTGTCATCCATAGGTATAGGTTTACATAACATCATCAAGCCTCTGAGGGCATCTCATCATATCATCTCGGCCACTGTGGGCAAAATCATCAACATATACCAGCCGATCAAGTGATGGTGCGTATATAACACCGTAACCTTTTCCCATATCCCATATACATATATATACGCATATATAACGTCATTTGGTCATAGGTCAATGTACATGTATAAATGAATGCAATGCATGCGAAGTACGTCAATAAAATCTCTCAGAATGTCATAAGACCATTATGCCTCTGCTGCATATCATGAAATAAACTTTATCAACTTACGTATTTTCTGAGACCCATGAACAAACGATAGAATAATAAGACAGATGGGGAAGAAAGAACATAGGAACCTCTAGTATTTCTATGAGTAGAGTAATTTATGAAAGCTGTGCATTTGCTCGTTTTTTTGTATCGTATGGATCATGCCAAAAATAAAGAGTAGGGAAAAACATGTGTCGGCAAGATCAGAGTAGGGAAAAATCGATATGATATTCTTGAGAATAGCAACGTACTCCCTTATAATTGCAAAATCTCATGTTGCTTAAGATGCTATGAAATCTTGTTGAATTGTTGAAGATGCTATGAAATCTTTTTGAATTTTTGAAGATCTCACACTACTTATGTGTGGTATATGCACCTCTCGTTTAAGTTAGAGAGGTCTTATATTATAATGGGTGTGGGCCCCACTTTATGTGGTGGCTTAACCACATAACTCTTTAATTGCCACCTTATCCTAATGACTTAAGAGTCATGAATTTTGGGGTGGTTTTCTGCCACGTGTGTGTGTGTGTGGGGGGGGGGGG